>JAYMFT010232915.1:0-11164 GCA_038088735.1 Panulirus argus
TAAGGTGCATGCAAACAAACAATGAGAAGGAAGAGAAGTAGTATATGCGGTAAATTCCCTCTGAATACAATTTGCTCTGCTGACATTTAGAACGCGTTAAAAATCTTTTAACTTTTACATTGTTACCGCAAGCAAAATATGTGTACACCACAATACAAAAGGAGCGTATAGTACATTGCCATTATCATGGTCGTGTCACAATGTAAATACTAGAGTATCCGAAAGCTTAAGGTTGTTTTTTCTTATTGAATTTTATCTTCATTTCCCAACTATTACCTGTAATCAGTATAAGTCTTTCCATTTATATATAACTCTCATTTTGCTCTAACAGTCTATCCCTAAAATATATTATCCACCTGTACTCTCTGCTACTTGTTATTTTGCAAATGATTTCTAGTAAGCCCTTTGAAAATACTGTTTTGGAATGCAAAAAATTACTGATATCTAATAAAAAGATAATTATCTGGTCAAAAGTCATTAATTATACTTCCTGCTGCCGAATATACGTACTTTCTACTTTGTTTTGGGAGTAGACAGACAGTGCATCCATTAATCAGCGAATGAATTATAAACTGCAATACATTTTCTGTCGGGACATCTGTCCAAAAGTGATCACCAATGTATTCCCATAAATGCCAACTGGTGTGGAATCAAGTTGAAGAGACGAGGAGGTTCCTGTCAACGTATTCTGCTTGAGCAGCAACTCAGTGGCACTTCCTGCTACACAGCCAGCCTGTGGCACTCTGCTTGGCCACTTCTTGTTGATCAGTTCCTGGTGACACCGAGCACATGCAGGGCTTATATGCCACTGAGTTGCCCCACTGAGAAAATGACCAGGTTATCAGGGGAAGTGGAGCAAAGCTTGACGCTTGACCAGTGGGGAATATACTGACCAGGGGTTGTAATCCACTGCTTGCCCACTGGGGACATAGTTGCCGGGGATTGTAGGTCATAGTTTGTTCACTGGGATTATAGTTGACGGGGATGATGCTTACAACTTGCCCAAGGAAAGATTACCAGGTCACATAAAGCTCTTTCCACCGCAATTGTTTTGTGATATTTATATGCTTTTATATGTCAGAGCAAATTATTATTTTTCCATAATTCTTGCATTTTGTACTCTCTGTACGCAGTAACCTTGCTACCATTTTTCTCATATGTTGTCCTCATGTGTTGCATTATCCGATAACTATGTCTCCCCATCAGTGTTCTCCAGCACGAACAGGCCAAAGGCGGAGACTCGTGCAAACTGGTAAGCCAATCCACCATATAACCAGACCCCGTCCCCGGAATACCTCGCCTTTCCCGTAAATGGTTTTCTTGGTGGGGGTCCAGAGGTGCCTGTCGGGGGTGCCACGGAGTCCTCGGCGTTGCTGGCACGGTGCCGCCCGCCAGCCTTCCCTTCCATCGATCCAACTCTCCTGCGAAAACAACCCAATATCAACCTCGAATGAAATCGTCGGAATATTTTCCAATGGCTCAGGTTTCGTGGTAATCAGAGAAGAGTAGAGTCAGGGCGGTGGTGCTGGGGAAAGAGGGAGAGAGAAAGTTCATGTTAGTTTATGGCTCTTTTCAAAACTTCTTTTGTTTGTTCTCTTTTTATGCTAAAACTGTCAGCGATAATTATAGAATGTTTATACAACAGCGCCGTTTGTTCTAGTGATGAAGGAGTTGGGGGCTTCTTAGAGAAGGGGGGCCTCCTGCAGAAGGGAGCTTCCTGCAGAAGTATGGTCTCCTTGAGAAGGAGGCTTCCAGGAGCTGCGGCGCTCCGAGAGAAGAGGGCCTGCAGGAACACCCTGGAGAAGGAAGCCTCTAAGACAGGAAGGCCTCTAGGAGCCATCAGGAGACCGGGTCCTCCAGATGTAAACACTTCAGGTGTCATCAGGCAGCTGGCCAGCCAGAATACCCGAGAAGATATTTACTCCTGATTTCCTTTTTGTGTTATGAAGGCTCGTGTGCTCGTGTGTATTTATGTGATATCATTATTCACAGCCAATTAAAAAAAATACCATGACACTTGCTGGACATTACATTTTGCAACACGGGACAAACAGGATAGAGACATTTCTTTGGGCCTCGTCATGTATTGGTATGCCATTTCTCCTTACTCGGCTATAACAATACACAAGACAGGAGAGCCGTCAAGTACAGATGGAGGTGAGGAAACTTCCCATACTGGAATCATTAGACACTTCTTCATTCTTATCGTCAGCTCATTCCTCTTTTATATAAAAAACTTTCTTGTGTCTGTCAGTAAAATATATATAAATATCTCCTATTTAAGGAAGAAAATGAGGAATATATGAATGAATCAGAATGAAGTTCACAGCGATGGACAAATAGTCATGGAATTTTATAGAGTTTTGAAACATTTCATAACACAAACTTTGAAGTTATACTTCAGCATGATCATTACATTTCATTCTTACTGTTACTGATGATACAAATGTAGCTGGGCTATTACCAGAGTGATCTTGAATTATAGGTAATGAGTGTTAGAAATAAGTTCCAGTGTGACGGATGATAGAGAGAATAGAATTCTTCTTCCTTGATTTGAGTATTGAGGGAACAATGTTATGCATTTTAGGATGGCCTGGGTCGTCTTTGACGCTTGAAGATAGTAATCATACCCAACCGAATTCGGAGTCAGGACAAATATCATCTAGACTTATTTCTATTCTTGCCTTATCCTTCACTGCTTAGTAATGATGTATGATTGCAATAGATATTTCTGGTTTAATATGAAGTATGGATTAAATGCAAATTCTTAAGATTAATAAAAAATCAAACTTTAGAAATGCATTGATCCCTCTAAGGACGACATATCTCTGTCATTTGGATATAAGATTCGTGTTTCCTGTGAAGTCCTATCATCATCTATTTGTTCCATTTTCTCTATGTTGTTGCTGACGAAGATAATGGCTGTAACATCCACATGATAAGACTTCAAAGATAATTTGGTCATACATATATGTCTCAAATTTAGATTGATATGCTTTAAACATATCTGGTCATTTATGCTCCAAAGTCAAATAATTTGAGAAAAAGTATCTTACATTACTTTTTTGATAATTCCATTATGAGCAAAATTATAATGTCCTCTTAACTACCATATTTTGTCTTCCCACTCAAAAGTTCCCCTCTGCAAAATTGTTACATATTTTAACGATAGTGATGAAACCTTCCAATTTCACATAGTTTTCTATCATTTTCACATAGTTTTCTAACCTAACCACATAATGTTTGGTAAATGGCAACTCATCCTTTCTGGTTCTGAAATTTTTTTCCAGCTATAACTGCTGTACAAATACTTATTAAAGTACCGAAAAATTAATCCATTACGTTTCTCAGTCCTGTTTCATTAAACAGATGATCTTTAACAATTCTTCAAAAATCTACGTTAGAGAAAATGGGATGAGGAAGGGATTTTTTTAATGCATGTAAAGAACAGAAGACAATGAGAAGCACCAGCATCACTGAAATGACTAGAGCAGTATTGCTCTTTTTGAATTCTATGAAACCCACGAGAAATGATCCTGGTGCAACATGAACTACCCTGGTTCAACGCGAACTACCTGGTTCAACGCAGAACCATCCTGGTTCAACGTAAACTACCATGGTTTAATGTAGAACTACGCTGGTGCAACGTAAATCATCCTGGTTTAACGTAGAACTATTCTTGAAGTTAGCATTATGACTTTTACGACTACAGCTCGTCCTTACTCCCCTCTCCCTCCCTACAGATGGAGACAGGATAGTACAGCGGAAGGCTCCTCCCCACCCACCACTATAGATGGAGACAGGATAGTACAGCGGAAGGCTCCTCCCCACCCACCACTATAGATGGAGACAGGATAGTACAGCAGAAGGCTCCTCCCCACCCACCACTATAGATGGAGACAGGATAGTACAGCAGAAGGCTCCTCCCCACCCACCACTCCCTCCGGCATATAAACCAGGAGGAAATCAGCTAAGAATGAACCCTCTGCATGCTAGTGTAGATAGACTATACTGCCCTGGATGTTTCATAGGAAATGATAAACAGAAAAGACACTGTGATAAGAGTGAATGAGAACAATGGAGAAACTGGAATTTCACGAAAAGCGAAAAGCGTAATGAGGGTTTACGAAAGGAAAGCGAAGATAATCCTTAATCTATGACATACCCACGTGACAACCTGCGTATGCAGATATCTGATGAAGCCACGCCACGACAGAGCAACAGGGAGTTGAGAGTGTAGCTCGACACGAAACTATTGTAAGAAAAAGACACTAGGGCTCCTGTCCTCCAGCCATGGCCATTGTGTCGCCAGCATTACAGTCATGTTTTTCTTTTATTTGTGACCACAACACGAGGGTAAGAGGCGTAAACCCCTGTGCGCTGCTGTGATCATTGCCACCAGTTGAGGGAAGGTATGACAGGAGACTGTATACTGTCTGTAATTCTCAAGACATAAAGTTGAACAATGATCTGAATGTGTACCGCTAGGAGGTAGACACAGACCACAGTCGTGATTCGAGTAATGGTTTTATATTGATGCAGATGATTGGCAAAAGGTGATAAAGAGTAATAGAATTGATATCAGTAACACAATTTGAATATAAAGCGAAAGCAGATATCATACGAGAGTCATGGGCATTCTAGAGAAATACTGAGATCGGTGTTTACTGTGTCCAACGGAGGTCGAGGGGATTCAGTGAAAATATTTTTTTGGCGATTATTGGATGAGGCTAAAACTTCCTCTCTGGGTCACAGGAAATAGAAAGATGATCGGTTGAGTGAGTCCGCGAATGAAGAGGAAACTAGCCCGAGTCCTCTGAGTCCGCGAATGAAGAGGATTGGTGTGATAGAGAGTTATATTGCGTTGCTTGGAATGATTTGTGTTCAGTGGAATGTTAAACACGGGTGGACAAAGAGAGGTATTGTGGAGCAGTAATAGATCGATACAGAAATTCTACCACTTGATAACGGCATTGATAGCCCATGTGGAAAAGAGGGCATAGAGGTTGGTAGACTAAAGATATGAGGGAATAAAATAAAAAACGATAATGTGAAACACAAGCTAACAGGATTAACGGAAGCAATAAGTTGATTTGGTCGAGATTTATCTTAAAAGCGTTCTTCCGGTTGCAAGAGAATAATAAGATAACTATGATAAGATTACTGACCTGGAAAACGTCTTCAAGAATATAAATGGTAATGGGTTGGAATACGTTTGGTGTGCGGGAATGGCAACTGGAATTAGCTAATGCATCTTTGAAGGACTCAGCTTGTGTTGTGATGGGAAGGCTTAATGTGTGGTTGGAGTTGGATGGGGTTGGAGGGAGTGCGCTGTGATAGTTATGCAAAGGAATACAAAGGAAATCAAACAGCCATAGACCACTGGATCCTCCCGAGACTGGTAATGGAAGATGTCAGAGACCGAGACAGACAGAGCCCAGAGATATTTCAAAGAGAAGGACTTGCAAACTTTTCAGATAACTAAGGAGGTGCAAATAACGGCAGTAGTGAACCTGAAGACAAATATCCATCAAGTCTGTGTTAAAACGTATCTATGGCACTGATTTCATCTACTCCATCTGGTTAATAATTCTCCGTGTTAACAATCCTGTTGAAGAAAAAGTACTTCGCCTCATTCGAGGTTAGGCGTTTGCCCACGAGTTAGTTTGTTTCCATTTCTACGAGTTAATCTGTTCTTAATTAGCTTGTCAGATCGAGATTATCGAAGCCTTTGACAATTTTGAAATCCTGTGTCACATCACCTTTTAGTCTCTTTTTGAAGCTAAATGATTTATTTTGTTGACTCTCATAGGAACAGATTCTCAGTCCAGGAATCATCTTGGTGGCTCGACACTGTACTGTCTCCATTCTGTCTGTCCTCCCTCATGTAGGGTGACCAGAAATGAACACAACATTCACGATGGGAAGGCACCAATGAGCTTTGAAGAATGGGGATGATTTCGCTAGACTTAGATTCGAGAGCTCCCGATCTACGAGTCCAAGAATCTTGTGCTTTCTCTGTACAGCGCTTCTGTGGCTTCAGATCACAACAGATTTTCATGCTCAATTCTTTTTCTTGTTTAGCATATGCAGCTCAACATAATTTCCATTGTAGCTTGCCTTCTCATCTTTATTACCGGTGTGTAAAGCTTTGCACTTGTCGACAACAAAATTAATTTGTCACCCGTGAGCTCAGTTCATTAGTCTGCTTACGTCTGTTTGAAGGTATTGATGTTCAGTTTCAGTTGTAGAACTGATTTCCCATTTAGTTCTGTCTGCAAGTTTCCATATCTTACACTGCAGTTCATCATCAGTATCCTTACTGTATAAATGAGTTAGAAAACCAGTCCTAAAACTGATCCCTGTGGCACACCACTTGTTACGTCTAACCATTGTGAGGCTTTACCATTAATCAGTACCCGTTGTTTACGGCCAGTCAACCGGTTTCCTAACTACCAAAACACAACGCCATCTATGCCTTGCGAATTCAGCTTTTGGGATTAAGCTATGATGCGGAATTCTATTATATGCTTTTTGGAAATCTGAATAAATGATGTCAGCTGCTGCATAAACTTTGTTGTTAGACAAAGTTTGATAGATCATGGGTGGAGGATGCATGTGGTAATGGTCGTGCGATGATAACACAGTAGGAGAGGATCCTGGTGGATGTATATGAGAGTGACTGAAGATAAGAGAAGACAATGACACTTCAGCCATTAAACTATTCACTTCAGCAACCTCCTGTAAACACTTCAGAAGCCTCCTGCAAACCTCCTCATCAACAAGATCCTGACATATGACATTTCCATTTACCGAGTCAAAGGTCACCCTCGTAGCTCAAGGACCACCCTACATGACCGTCAGATGCCAGGGTGGTTCCTTATGAGGCAGGAACGCTGGAGCAAGGAACATATAAAAAAGATGGAGCGTTCAAATTCTACTCTCCCATGCATGTTTGTGGTCGGTGTCTAGCTGTAGAAACTAACTTAATCTACAAGTTACGACGTCTCTGTATACCGTATGCAAATACGAGAAGATGCAAATGATCCTGGGGCGTCTCTAGAGCCCACCAGTCCCACTAACTCAGGTTTGTAATCAATTTAATTACTGGGTTGATATGCAAATAGGAACACTGAAAAGTAAACAGTTCTAGTTTGAATCTAGGAGCTAAGCTCCATGATATGTGGTCATGATGCTACAAAAATGTGGTTTATACGTGGTCATGACGCTAAAAATATGTGGTTTATATGTGGTCAGGACGCGAAAAATATGTGGTTTGAAACAAAATCTTAATGCTATGACACCGACAATCACATACCAATGAATGCATAAATATACACATACAAAAAATCAATCATACACACATAAACACACACATAAATTTATACTAACATTTTATAAACACATAAACATATACTAAAGATACACATACATACAAATATACATATACAAGCTACAAGTCATATACACATGCATACATACACACACATATACAAACATACGCCTGCAAAGAGCCAATCAAATGCACACATATGTATAAACTCACACTTACAGGCACACAAAGACATACAGACAAACACATATACATCCACACACAAACACGCACCAGCACCAACCCCCAACGAAAACACGGGCGTCCTTTACCTTTGCAATGGAAGCCAAAAACGGTGAAATTTAAGTTGGGAAACCAGCGCTGTGTTGCAGGCACATTGCCAGAGCCGCGAGCAAAGCAGGAGAGGAGAAATATTAAAGTCTGCCCAAGTGGCAATGGCTGATGAAAGAGAAGGATCCAGCCAGCTATCACGTCTCTAGATAAAACAGGAGACTCACATCCTAATGGCCATTAAACGCAAGCAGATGAGATGGTAATTTTTGAGAAGCAGAAGCGGAATTATGAGAAAGCAGAGAGAGAGAAACGAGGCGTCGGAAGGCATGAGAGCGTTGTGAAAGGCTCACGTGATGCAGTGGGCAAAAGATGAAGTGGTGCACGCATACCAAATGAATAGATTCGAAAGCTAGGAGATAAGGACGGCTGGGAAGAGCAGGCTGGGAAAACGTGGCTATGAGGCTAATGTGTGAGTGAGTCTAGGTATAACACGCATGTTGCTGCGTGAGATTAGAACGGGAATCGCTATATCCTACTTTGAGAGACGGGATGACCTGTGTCTGGTTAGCATGATATGCTTCCTTGGGTCGGCGACGCGTTAAAAGACACGGTCGTCCTGGGAAACAAAAACTGCTGAATAATTCAATGCGTCCTTCCACATGGCCGACACATGCAACATGGGCTATGCATCATTTCTATTCATAACGCGAAAGCGAACACTCCTGAAGGCGAGTTGAGAATCTTACGTATAGTGTATTTCTTTCTTGTGTTTATTAGGCATTATCAATCTCTTATATCATCAGGAACACAGGAGAAGATATGATAACATTGTCTGAGGTTGATGTATGAGCTAAGTTGATGGTAAGGTTGTGTTGTGAGGTCGATATATGAGATGAATAGATGGGTGTGTTTATATCATCAGCGATGGCAGTATACAGTATACAGCAGATCAGTATCATCCAGTACCAAATCATATATCATATATCGTATATCATATGTCATATAACATACATCCAAAAACTATCTAAAGTCTGTGACCATTTCGCTAGTGACAGGAGAATGTTGCTTTTCGTTGTTTGTGGTCAACTGGGTATACGTTTGATTGGCATCTTAAGTCCTGAGGAATGTGTGTGTATGTGTGTGTGTGTGTGTGTGCCAGTTAACAACGCCTAGAACTCAAATTTCAGATTGCAAGATGGAAGGAATAAGTTTGAAAAAAAAAAAAGAAATGTGGGAAATGAGATCACTTGAAATGTTTTGTGAATATGAGATCAATATAAAGATGAACATGAAGACTTCTTGGGGGGAAAGTGAGCACAGTGTGAAAGAAAATGGGAGGTTTCGTGAGGGAGAAGTTGCCCGGAATATGTGAAGTGAATAAGGACCCTAAGGGGATCTAGGGACTCAGAGAATGAGGAACCGGAGATGAAGCTCAGATGAAAATTGGCTTCCATGTGATGAAAGGAAAACGCATGTGGGATCTATGAGATGAGAAACACAAAAAATGTGAGTTCCATGTGATGAGAGAGAAATCAAGCATGAGATTCATGTGATGAGACACAATGTGTATTGCATCCATGTGATGAGAGACACAACGCATGTGCGATCCACGTGATGAGAAACGCGCTGAGTGAGGAATTCGTGCGACAGAAACACAAGAACTATGGGATCCATGAGATGAGGACGCACAGCGAATGAGAGAGAAATGAGACAGAGGACGCAGAGTTCACATAATGTGAAATATTGGGTCAAATTCAGCCGAGGAACTTGATATTCAGGGGAGGAGAGATGCGGAACCCAGGTAATGGAAGAAATACGACACCCAGGTAAACACAGGTAATGAGGACGATGCCACACCCTAGGAAAAACAGCACCCCAGGAAACGCGATACCTGGGAAACATAACGGCCGAGTAATGTGCTCTAAACCAAATCACTATGAAGGAAATGTCAGGTCAGATTAAGGGGAGACATGTCATACGGCGTGAAGGAGACCGTAAGGTAAACATTTAGTGAATGCAGGAAGGATATAAGTGAAAGAGGTCAAAGCTATGGTACAGAAGTGAAAAAGAAAAAACAATGTCAAAAGTGTTTTGAGATCGCTAGACCTTCTGTCAAATGTGGTATTGTTGGCACGAAACTAGATCTTTAGACGGGACATCAGCATATTTCACCGACCGTCTCTCATGTAATAACTTTTACATCAGTAAGTGTAAGTGGCCCTGAAGTGGAATCGGATGATAAAAGTGCCTTCGATGCTTCAGCTGCAATTACGTATGTTTCAAACCGTAACTTCGCCGAGGAAACTCGTACATATCTGGTTTAAAGTACGGCTCACGCAGTCTACGGCTCCCTACAGAAAGGAGATAGTCAAAGAGAAGACTTTGATAATTTCTAGTGTATGTCACTTCCTCTTGAGGCATGTCACTTTCTCTTCAGGTATGTCACTTCCTACTCACAACATCCACTTCCTCTTCTGGCGCGTCACTTGAGTCATTGTTGCGACTCCTCCATCCGCACGCAGCCGTGCAAACTCACCCAGACTCGAGGCCGAGCAGGCAGTTATGGCTGCTGCATTGCATGCGACATAATCATGAAATCATTCCCCCAACAGGCAGATGGAACAGCTTCAAGGGGGGTCATTAGAACCAGCTTGAGACCTCCTTCATAGCGCTTCCATCTCAGGTCAGCTGGTGGGCGGCAGTTGTGGACCCGCACAATGGGCACTTCGCCAGACCACGACTTCATCGTCTGCTCTTTTATGCGTTGAAGAAGAACATCCTTTGGGAGGAAAGCATTAAGTTTATATGTCCTGGGGAATAGCATATGCCTTGCTTCGTCAGCGGAACTCCCCTGCTTCTCTTTACACGGTCCACGCACATAATTCTCTCCTGTATCATGGTCTCTTCTGTGGATTCTCCAGCCCACGGTGTTGATGATGTGGTTCTTATTTTCAAAAAACCCTTCCTTACAGTCGACATGGTGTGGCTATAGAGTCTACATGGTTTAGTTAAACATGTGATAAGTGTTGGTACTTCCTGCTTGAGTATGGAAAGGGCATCAGCGTTCTCAACACGCTTTCGTAATAGCTTCATGAAGACTTTCAGAGAGATTGTGTTCCTTTTCTTGTTGCTTTTGTTGTTGATATATGTAGATTTTAGAGAACTGAAGAATCCGCTGAGATGATTTAGACCGTCAAATGAAGGGACATGTCTGCATCCATCACGAGAGAAGACACAGTTACATGACTGCTTAGAGTTTACTCTTGCAGTGGAGTTTTAAGAATGTGAGATTCCCAGTCTGTGGTCGAACAGGTGTTGCTGGATTGCTGACGTCTCTGTTCTATTGTTCTACAGTTGGTGTCTTTATGACGTTTGAAAATAGAGGGAGAAAAGATGACAGGCCCGACCTACGAAGCCTCTACTGTTAACAAGATGCGTTTCCTTGGTGAAGACATTCGTGGCTATGAGGCTGATGAAAGAAATATATTTCTCTCTCTTGTATCTCTCCTGATGATGTGATCATTACACTAAAGTGCACTTAGGAACTTATCGTGTTTC
>JAYMFT010232926.1:0-11164 GCA_038088735.1 Panulirus argus
TTTTCTTTCACCAACTTATGCCATAATCCTACACGCCACACCATATCAAAGGCCTTTCTATAGTCAACAAACAAACAGAAAAGTCTGTTTTTTCTCCAATTGAACAGGTCAATTACACATTTAAGTAAGAATATGTGATCTAAAGTACAATAGATGTGTGTGTGTGTTGCTCCGTCCCTAAAACTCTGTATATACATACCATTATGTCTACTCCTATGTGTGAATACACATACACACCTATGTCAGGTACCAATTTATCAATCCGTCCCCTTTCGCTCCACCCTCACCCCGCGCCCATGATTCAAACCCATATGAATCTCACTCTGGCGAACCCATGCTGACTCATGGTCAGTAAAGCTAACCACGGTGGCCCCTAAAAAGAAATTTCCATTTAGCCTGCTATGCTTACTTTAGCGTTGTAAGTATGGTAACCATTGTGTATGTGATTTGTAATTACCTATTTGTAATGTATGGGAAGCGAGTTTTACACTCGTAGGGCGCCATCCCTTGAACTTTAACTTCATATAATTTCCTCTGGTTGTTCTATCTCTACGCTTCTCGAAGAACTGTTCATTGTCCACGTCGTCAATCTGTTTTTGAAATTTAAATACCGTTTATCTGATCACACCTCACTCTTCTCTCCTTTAAGCCAGACGATTTTAAAGCCACTAGAGTCTAGCCTTTCCCTGTAACTCAGCTCTCTTAATCTGGTACCATCTTTATTGCCCTCTTCTTGACCTTCTTTATTAGCTCTGTGGGGCTTTTTAGGTGCAGTGACCAAACTTAAGAATCATATTCTAAATTCGGATTGATCTAGGATATGAACAGTGTGCTGAATATTTCCTTATCCATGTACTTGAAAACTGTATTAATATTTGCCAGCAGGCTGTTTTGTCTCCTAATGTGAGACTGACGACAAGTTAGTGATAATACAGACTCTCAAATCCTTTTCTCAAAGAGAATTCTGGTGCTTACTTCCTGCTAGGTGATAATCATATTAAGGCAATCTTTCACTTTGTTTCATCCACGTTATTTGACATTTATATGTACCAAAGCAGTTTTGTAGTCAGTTTAGATCCTCTTGTAAGTTAATACAATCTCCTCGCTTTTCACTTCCTTAATGACCTTTGCATCACCTGCAAACATTCGCACTGATCAAGAAGATTAATGGCACTCCCCTGGTCACCTCTCCCCAGTTGGAGGAGGCTTCTCTGACAGGCGTCCTTAATCCTGCCTGGTGATTCAGCTGCCATGTGAGTTACATGTCAAATACTTTCTGACTGTCCAGATATAAGAAAAAAAAAAGAATCAACCCAGCCTTCCTTTTTGTCTACGAAAGAGCTCATTCTCTCATAGAAATTTAAGTTTTACAAATGACCCCCTTTCCTTAAATCCTTGTTGCCTATCAGGTAATTTCTCCTCCGTAAAAAGTCATCCATTTGCTGCGTATGAATATTAGCGTATGGATATACGTTGATATTTGTATATTTATGAAAAGATAACATTTGCGGCAAGGTCATCGAAAAATTGGTGGAAAATGATCATGATAGAAAAATAACATGATTCACTGGCAACGAAACTGTCAAAATACTACTATTCTAAAGAATTAAAACAGAATGTACTTAATTTGCAAAACAGTTATCTAATTCAAAATCACAAGTGACAGACGCTTAGAACAAAAGACTGCGGATTCGCTGAGGATTACATTCAGTATGGGCTCCCATCCGCTGTGGAAAACGGAAATGACCCTCCGCAATGTGTCATATGCACTATAATGCCACCTGAGAAAATCATGAGGAAAGGATGTTGGAACGACATAGGCCCAGGTGTCATCCTCAAAGTCAAGGTGGCTGAGCATAAAGCTATAAATAGTTTGCTTGATCATTGCCTAGAGGAACGGATTTTGGGAGTTGAAGAAGTGTGGGGAGATTTGTTGGAGGGTCCTAGAGAAGAAAAGAAAGAAAGAGTAGGAGAAGTAGGTTGCGGGGTTTTAACCAGGTGCTCCATCGTAAATCAAGTTAGATATGCATGAAGGCGTCACATTAGACTGCAGAACCAGTAGCTTATTAAGGGAGGCCAGGCCCCAAGGCGAGATAGGCTGGGGGAGAGGGGCTGTAAATGAGAAAATCGGCTTTCCTTAAATTACCCCAGAGCCTGGTAACCTGGAGAGCTAAGATAATGAAGGAGATCCAATTTTCTTCGAGTTGCTCCTAGCCTGAGGGACCCTGAAGGTAAGGGGATCCCACCCAATTCCTTTAAATCATCATTGCTCTCATGATTTCGCATCTAAGTAAGATCCGCTAAAGAGCAACGCGCGAGAAAACATTGGCCTTAGGGTTCTCAAATCTTTAATACGCCACTGTACAAAACAATGATAGATTTTTACTTTAAACGACGGAAAATCGTTGTGAAACTCCCTTGGATCTGTTTGGATTACAAAATACCCGAAACGATGCGCTTTCTCTAGGCTTCCCGTATCGATACACGACAATGTCTTAAGAGGAAACACTCCATTACAGCGAACTTGATTCCGCCATACATTATAGTCCCGTGCAGGTACCGGTTGGAAAGCAGTACGAAGGCAAAGTAAACATACTTTCTTAGTCAGACAACACAGTTTAACGACGATAGAAAATATCAAGGACAAGTGAGTCGCCGTGATAAAGTGTTGCTCTTTCGGCTCTATTTGCAATCTAACGGATGTGGCCACTTACACTTAGCTGCCAGTTTTTACTCAGTGTTAAGGATGTTGAGTTTATGACGGAATTCCTGTTTTGTCATGCCCTTGAAACCCTTCACCGCGGGAGAGGACGCTCCGCAAGACAACTCACACTTCCTTATTTAAGGCCGTGGAACTCCGATAAAAATACAGCAACGGCTGTCGTGCAGGATTCCGATTACGAGTTTAGAAGTGAATGCATGAGCCACTGATAGGCTTAACATGCGCCTGTTTAAGCTTCTCTGCAGAGATCTCGGCTGCTCCCTGACCCGCACCTCATTCACTCACGAGTTCGTTGACTTTTTCGAAGATGTGACGATAGAATCTTCCGTTCTAAAGAAGGGATAAAGCGCTTCTTCAGTCGTGAAAGCAACGAGCCCACGTAGCTCCTCCCTAGACTGGAACATAAGCATTGGGTCACTTGACGCGTCTACCTTGTAAATATCTTTTTTTTTTTTATCTTTTGTTTTTCCCGGCTAAATAACTTCAGATTCTGCAGGGACGAGATCCCATTTCTCGTTATGGACAAGGTGATGACATTCATGAGGAAAGTCGAACTGTGGAAAGCAACGGTAGATCGAATGGATCTTGGCTATACCTCAGAAAAGTCGACAACTTTGATACGGTAACATCTTTACTCCATGCTGAGCGATGTAAATATGCGCTCTCTCAGTATTTCAGAGCTTGGTTTCAGGTTTTTGATAAATCAGATTTAGATCAATATCGCTTTTATTAGGGAAATCAAAAAGAATTCTCTCTTGTTAGTGACCCCATCGTGCGTGATAAATTTAAAGGTTGTCATATTCTCGGATTTTATGGTTGACACTAAATTTTCCAGCTAATTTGTAACCAGATTAGAGGTATACTATCTCGGTTGAATGTGGAGGCCGAACTTTGCTGTGCACTGGTGAAATCAAGAATGTCACGGCTTTTAAAAACATCAAGTCCGACTGAAGTACTGATTGGATTGTTTCATGATGATAAAACTTTTATTTTTAGATAAAAGTATCAGAAATGTATAGATATTTATAGATATCATGTCCATATTTCCTCACTTAAGCGAATTAAAAGAAAATGATAAATTCTAAATGATAAACTGGATCGTAAAGGATACTTTTGAGTGTAAAAGATTGCAAATCTCTGGCTTATCATCACCTACAAACATTCAAGCACCTTTCGAGTCCTTACCGCAAATCAGTTACATGGATTATAGATTCCTGTTTGAAAAAGTAACTCAAAATGTATATTCTATTCCCTCCCATTTAGATAATTCTCGGTACGCCTTATGCTTGCTGGATTTTCTGTTTTTTGCAAACCTTCTGTTGGGAACAGTATCAGGTGTCTCCTGACTGTCCAGGGTTATACAGTCTATCTGCTCATGCTTTTCCTAAGAGAATAAGAATATCTGTTGTGCATGACAACTTCTGTGAACGTATGCACTGCACTCGGGCGGCCGATAATATCGGAAGGTTATCTGGGGTTCAGCCGACCTTTCTGACTCGTTTGTTGTTATGTAGCGTGTCTTGCTTCTTATCCATCCTTATCTGCCATTCTAAAAGTGATAACTAAGGGAATTAACTTTATTTCGCTGTTAGGTTTAATAGTTTGGGTAAAAAGAAAGTCATATTTCAGCATTAACTAGTGACTGGTTGGCAAATCCTGGCAACTCAACCACATCTGCTGGGTGAGGAGCCTGGCGAAGTTGGCGCCGAGATTGGGGCATGTTTTTCTTGGTTCGATGCGGATCTCAGCGTATGTGGTGCGAACACGCTAGGCGATCGACTATTGGTATTATTGCATAATTTGCTGTCATGATTTCATTCCATCTATGATAATCCTTAGGGGAAAATCAGCCCTGTTGTGAATGGTTGTGTATTTGTGTTTTTCGTTAATGTCCATTCATGTGGTTAGCTTGCCTTTTCTTTACTACAGTTGTTAAGGAGATGACGCTGTATGTGGTTATATTTTTAGGGCGTGGGTTTTCACTCATCTTACATGTGACGGGAGTGCTCGTAATGTCCTCATGTAGACCCGTTCCTTCTCCTGGTTACCTGATGAAGGTTAGCCTGCTTCTGTGGTTTGTAAGAAGCCTGTTTCTCCAAAAAAAAAAAACTCCTTTCTCTAACTTTTAAAGTGTTCTAAGCGACCAAAAGAAGGCGACGCATGTCCACATTCGACTGTTTCCAGTAAGCTGGAAGCCGTTCGGAACAGACGGACTCATATTTCCTTGGTTGTAAGACAGTAATCTCATGAGGTATATAGCATTATTGGAATAACAAGCTGTGCTGACAGCATCACCAGCATAACAAAAGCTATGCATCTAATCGGAGGGCTCTACCCTATACAAGCCATCTGGTTGCCGTTGAGTTTTGCGCCCAGGCGCATCTTCAAGACCAGGAATCTCCGGCATTTGTTTGATTCATACCTAGCTGTGGTGTATATGTTACTGACAAACACACCAAGCGTTAGCATGCATGCCATTCTGATTGCTATTGAGTACGATTACTTCGTGAGGTTGACACTTCATCTCTGCTCAGTGACTCTGCCAACCAGATGTGTCGATAGCATGCCATACTGCCGACAGCTGGTCTGTAATATAAACCGAATTTTTGTCAATTTGTCCAGTCAAGAGTAAGACTGATTACTTATGTTTATAGATTATTTATAAATAAAAGATATTTACAGTTATCACTGAAGTTTGAGAAGCATGAATAACACTGTACAAGTCATGATAAAGTTTTGAAATCTAAATTACGGTTAAGAACATATATTGTGGCAGATAGGGGTCTCATCTCCCCATAATGCCACGGGTCCAACAGATGTGTAGTCCGGCACTGGCCTCAGCTCCTGAACCTTCTCTACCATAATATTACTTTTTAAGCTTTTTTTGTGCTGGCAGCATTCACGGTTTTTTCTCTAACTTTATTCCAATCATCCAATCGTCTTAAACTACAAAATGTCTTCTTTACATCTTTCCAATTCTTGCCTTTTTTGATTATTTCTTTATTGACCTCTGGATATCCTTTTTTTTTTTCTTTTTTTTTTGGTATCTTTCGATATTAGTCGGTAACTGGAGGTATGCGTTCAAGTCACCCCTTGCTCTTCTCTTATCCAAGGTGGACGAAATTATGATCTCTATTCTCACACTGTGATTCAGTTCTCTTAATTCTGGTACTACTATTGTTGTTTTCCTCTAAGACTTCTCTGTTAATTCATTTGTGCCTCTTTAAGTGTTTTTGTGGTATAATTAGGTATAATGGTTAGCGATGATGATAATGAGACGCACGGACTCACCTGGGTTCGAATCCTGGGAGCTGAAGGCCCTCGTCCAATTCATCTGTTCATCTGCCCCTTAGGGATGGCGGATTCTTGCAGCTAATCTCCTGCTAGATGAAAATCATACTGATGCCTTTTTTCACTTTGTCTTGTCTTCAGTACTTTACATTTACTCTGGCTGAATCTCGTCAACCATATATCAGACCAACTTTGAGGTTTATTAAGGTTTCCATGCAAGTTCATGCAATCCTCTTCGTTTTTTTTTTTTCTTACATTCTTCGTTACCGTGGCATCATCTGCAAACATATTCGTTAACGAGTCCAATCCTTCTGGTAAGACGTATACATTAATCAAGAAAAGCGCTGGCCGCAGGACCGAACCTTGCGGCGCGCCGCAAATGACTTCATTCCATTTCGAGAAGGTTCCCCTGACATGCGTTATTTTTTTTTTCTTTATCTTGCACTAAGATCTAATTTCTTCATCCGCATCCTGTGTGACGCAATGTCAAATGCCCTCCGGCAGTCTAGACATAATCCGACCAGCCATCTCTTTTGTCTATAACAGAGCTCACGATCTCGTATAAATCTAAGAGATTCATTACCCATGACCTCCTTTCCCTAAAACCATATTGTCTCTGCAGGAAGGCACCCATTTGCCTTCTGATTATCTTTTCCAGTACCTTACTGATCAAACTCTTCAAGGGAGATCGGTCTATAGTTAAGCGTCTCCTCCTATCTTATAGATAGGTGTGAGGTATGCCATCTTCCACTCCTTTACCTTTTTCCCAGCAACATCTTGATTAAAATTTCAGGCGGTTTTTCAAATGTATCTGCACACATCTTCAAGACGCATGGGAAAATTTCATCCGGACCATGAGCCTTATATAGGTCAAGACCCTTTAGCATGCTATTTATGTCTTCTCTAGATATATCAGTGCTTTCCGGTGCCTCTTCCCCATTTCATCTCACTGTTGTTGGCGCTATATCGTCTTCCTCTATGAAAGCACTTGAACCTGTCATTCATTTCCACGCATATCCATACCTCATCCACCATAATTCTTCCCCTCTGAAACCCTTAGCTGCTCTCAAACTGACAATTTACCCCTGATGTTTTTTCTTTTTTTTTTTGAAAAATTTTGGATTACCCCCTGCCTTGTCCACAATATTCTTTTAAAAGTATGTCTGTTCCTTCTTCCTTATCCTTCTATACTCATTCTTTCTCTCTTGATACCTTACCAACGCTGGCTGGCTGGACTGCCTTCGTCACAGCACATCGCGAAGCTGCTTCCCTTTGTGACATCTTTAACTGAACTGTTCCTCCTCCTTTCTCTCTCACCATTCCCTCTGTATCTGAGGCTAATAATACCCAGGTTCCTACTCCTTCCATCACACTGCCCTAGGTAATGGCTACTGATATTCCCGCTTTGAGTTTGGCCTCATATCTGATGTTGTAACCTCCTCTTTTAACACATAATCAGACTGAAGCATTACTTGATCACTGTTTCCAGTTGGTGTATTATTTACGAAATCTCAATTCCCATGTTACTGTTTGAAGATGAGATCTAGTAATGATTGTGTATCAGTCCCTCTCATCCTAGTGTGCTTAATGACATGCTGGAAAAAAAAAAGCTCTCCTCTATACGCGTTAAGAACTTGTGTCTCCATGACTCTCCGTCTCTACGAGTGTTCAAATTCCCCCAGTTTCCTTCTTTGTTATTGAGTTCTCCCAGTATTAGTAAAGTTCTTCACCGTCTATGAGAAGTCCCTTTTTGTACCGTTTCATGTATCATCCTGATTTGTCCTTCACTGTTATCACTTTGTATTTGTTTTTGGTTCTTTAAAAATTTTTGGAGGAACATGTTATTTCAACACCACCATACAATGTCTTTCGTACCGTTACCTTTCCTGTTGTTATAATGTCTGAATGGGCCATCCAGTAACTCTTGAGGCTTGAGGCTATCACTTATCAAGTGGGTTTATCCTCCTCCTCTTCTGTCTCCTCTTCTCCCAATTGCTACCTTCATCCTTGCACATGTATGTGTATGTATATGTGATCACCTGCCCCGTCTCGTACCATGGCTTAACCTTATGCATACACACACATAAGCACCCTAGCTTACGCAAGGTATACCGCTTTTTCGATTAATCCCAAAAGGGAGGATGAACAAAAGCTGGAATGGCTGTGAGTCGACTACACTATTCGAGATTTGAACTCGGGCTCGTTAAATTGGTGGGTCGCACTGCTAACCACTGCTTTACGGAGTATGTTTGTGTGTGTGTGTGTGGTTACTAACTTTTTTATTTGCTTAATGTTTTGCCTCATTCGCTGCTCCTTTGCTGTCGCTGTCAGGAGTAACAGTGGAGGAGCCTGGAGATTGATCTCCAAGACGGTAGAAAAGTCTCAGTTGCATCCAGAAATAACAATTCCATTATAGATAATACACTGTGACTCCCTGCAATTTGTAGAAGATATGTTACATATTATCAGGCGCAGGAAATACCAGTTTCGGTCCTTTAGTACTGAAGTCATACATATAGCGACCAGCCGCGTCAACCCGCGCTCCGCACTGGCCCCTGTAGCCGCTCACCCAGTAACACAGTGCCCGCTGGAGATAGTAAGCAACAGTGTATCATCTCCCGCCTGCACTACCGATCATTTGATCAATCTTTCCGTTTCGTTACAGCATCGCCGTAAACTCTGGAAGAGAAGACATCACCGCTAAAAACAAGCCATCAGAAGCCTCACTCAAAGGGATCGCAGTTAAAAAGGTAGGTGCCTTTAAAGAGTGTCTCTGTCACTAATATGGTTTGCACACATAAATCCCAAACTGTCCACACCGAGTGGCTCTTAGGGCGTCTGAGCTCAGCTGTCCTCAAGATACTGAAAGCAGAGCCCCCTGAGAGGAATTTTACCAGGGGGTACAAAGTTTCTTTCGGGCCCCCTTCCCTTCCACATCAGTCATCCTATTTTTATCCACTACGGTTTTATACCATGAGCTGTAAGGCCAAAAAGGGTATGGAAGATGAGAGAGGGGTGGAATGGAGCGCTCTGTTGATTTTCTGCATTTTATGCGATCCCAGAAAATTCCCGGGCCCCCTTTTGGACTTCCGCTCCTGGTTACGATGTACCTCCTGCAACCCCCCCCCCCCCACTTTCTCATAGGCCCTGCATGATTACTGTGGACCCATCTTTCAGTGTCCCTTTTATCTTTTTCTTGTGCTTTTACTGTTCTTTAATTTTCCCTGCATTTACTGACTCTTAACTTGTTCCATCCCTCTGGCACTATGATACTGGAGAAGTAAGATTTAGTATTCTTTTAAAATCCTTTACAAAAGTTACTTGTCTTGTTTAGTTGATAGGATCCTTCTTTCCTAATTGAACCTCTCATTATAATTTCTGTCATTTTGATGGAGGAACGTGCGAGTACTCTTTTACAAGAGACGTAATTCATCATGTTTAAAGACCATCTCTAGCAGCGTTTCTTGTCTTCATTAGTTGATAGGATCCTTCTCACCTCAAGGATCCTTTCATTATCACTTTTGAAAAAACGACGTAAGTACGAGGGAGCTCAAAATATTGCCTTTTTTCATTCATCATATTCATAACGTCGACGCTCATACATATGGTGGCGATCCACAAGTTGAAGCTAACGTCTTTTACTTCAGGAGGCATAATTGACTAAATTGCTTAGATTATGGGTAAGAGAAATATGTTTATGCGAGACATTCATTGTGATCAAATCATAGTTAGCAATTTATTGGTTTGGAAAATTTCACAGACTTTAGGATTTCAGCTATATTTCATATATTCTTGTATGAGTCTGCGACTACAACGTCTTGTCTCATGTAGGTCTAATATGAAGATGGGACAGGTCGCAAATTTTATTAGTTATGACATCCTCTGAGTTTTCATCCTCAGAGAGAACAGTTATAGATATTTTCCTGATCAGATAATTAAATGCACACTTCATGTATGATTAATCTACCTTTATTATGAAAACGTTAAACAAAGAATCTTTTCCCAAGTTATTTGTGATACTTGACAGTGCAACACTGCATGTTTTTGTTGCCTCGCAAAAGGAAAATGATATATTAGTATTACATATTGATTGGCTTTCTTTTATATTCCTAAATAAAGTATGTTGCTGTTGTACTCCCGTTGTGTAGTTCAGCGTCTGGTGTGGACAGCACTTGTGTTACATTACGTAATACAGTACAGTCAAGATGCATTCTTCTCTGCCTTGTCTAAGGTCTTCTGTTCTCAGTTCAGCTGTGTTGTGGAGAGATGGGCAATTGCGCTGCAAAAAGGTGTTTTCTAGCATTTTCTCATTATCATTATCACATGTGAAAAATAGTATGGATTAAGAGAGCAAAAAACATTCACAACGAAATAACTGGACTTCTACGAGAAAGTGAAGATCCAGTATAGAAGAGATGGATGCTTGGATTGCGGAAATGTGAACTTCCTGTCCAACCTTCCTACAGAAGGCACTGGCAGTGAAGTTCTGTTTAAAGCTATGGTCAGGGTAAAGCTACACAAATGGACTGATAACAATCGAACGGAGATGTGATACAGTACACGTCAGGGTAGTCATTCCGAGCTGGGTGAGGGTGACAAGTGGGTGTGATCAGCACTCAATATTGGGACAAGTACTATATCTTGTGGACGTGATTTCCTAGAATATATCTATTCAGAGCTGGTTGTGTGCGCAAATAATGCCAAAATGTAGTGAATGGCATCTAAAAATAATGAAATGCAATATTTTCCACAAAGAATTAGATATGCAGCAATGGCTAGACAAACAAATTGATGAATTTATTCATACTACATGATTTATGAAAATGAAATGGAAAGGGGAAAGAACAAGTGTTATTACCTTATTTAGGGACTTTACGGTAAACAAACATAACAGAGACACTGGATCTGATGTACCGAACGTAGGGGTATCGCTGGATACCATATGACACAGACTATGAGGGAGATTTGTCGTCGCCGATATTGCCTCAGCACAATAATGAGATAATCAAGAAGTTACGTACGACGCTGATATGGTCTGAACTGGAATGGGCCCCATTTCGCCACTCATTCGACATTTCTCAAAAATTTGTAAATACTTTCCCTGTCTGTTTTTCCCAATTTCTCAACTCTCTATATTTCAATTAGGGCCCG
>JAYMFT010232937.1:0-11164 GCA_038088735.1 Panulirus argus
TTTTTTTTTTTTCATCATAAGCTCACTATTGTGTCGCCACCCTATACTTTCTCTCCAAGACATGAAAGGAAACTCCTTGAGTAATCCGGTTAGGCTATTCAGACAACTTTTAAACCCCAGACTATATGCTGGTAACTCACTCAGTTCTGTAAAGGGTGCCGCGCCTTTGATAAGTTTGGGGAACTGAAGTTGTAGCTCCGTGGGCTTAAGCTTACAAGTTTCAAAAGACAATGGGACTGCAGGGAGGCGTTGCCAAGGCTCCTTTTCATCTTAATGAAGGACATATTCGACGGGTGGCCTGACGAGTAGTTCAAACCCCGTTGAAGAACTCGCTTCTGCTTGAAATTCCAAATCTGATGCGTAAACGCTTTCAGTCTATTCTATCCGGATGGCAAGATCTGCTTACCGTGACTGCGCTCATCTGCTGCTTCTGAGGGGCTTTAACCCACCTTATCTCGCGAATCGTGGCTGTTTCTTTCAGTCGAATCATTTTGTTCTCATTTTGGAATCGACTTTCCTTCATCTGGTACTTAATAACTTATTTCATCTGGCAAATGGTATCTCTCTCACTTAAACATTAAATCCTGTCTCGTGCTTGATGTCACACCTGCTTCGCCTGTCGAGTCGAACCTTCGACATACTGAGATTTTGACCCTTATCGTGAGGCAGTTCAGCCTACTTCATCTCACGAGTTCATTTCCCCTGTCTGGTTACTGACTTTCGCCCGCTGGTTCCGCACAGTCTTGTTTGCATCACCAGAGGAATCCAGCTTGGGTCATCTGCGAACTTGAACCTCGATCGCCCGTTGTATTTGATCAGCTGAACCCGCCGAAGTTGGAGAGTTAGGCGAACTCAACAATTCAGTATTTAGACATTTTAATCTACCGAATTATCTTCAAATGGTAGTCAAACCCCTGTTATGGGAGCAGTGTGACCTCCTTTGAATAATCTCCCGCGTTTCCCTTGGCAAGCAATTACAATTTCATCTGACCACTTCTGTTTATATGCAGTCAGTAGATAAGAGAGGAAACCCTGATGCTCTGTGGGCCGTGGTGCTCATTCTGCAAATGTCCTCTACCACAATACCTGCAAGTTAATTAATTACGTACCCAACGCGTTGGATTTTGATTCGTTCATATTTACCACACAAAAAGGAAGGCCTCCATTACGGAGGAGAGGTGGGTGTAAATCATGGAACATAGGTGGCCATTTATTATGGAATGTAAATACGCACGTGGGAGTACATTTCGGTACAGATGAAAGTCAATATCCAGACGCTGCCAGGCATTATGGAACAGCAGCTGATGATGTTCATTTTCAAGGAATGCCTGGCGTTCATCCTGATGCAGCAGTGCGGTGGGCGTTCATCATGGGGCAGTAGTGTTGTGGGCGTTCTTTCTCTGACGCAGTCGTGTGGTGGGCGTTCGTCATGTTGCAGTAGTGTGGTGGAGGCTCATTATGATGCTGTGGTGTGGTGGGCGTTCATTGTACTGTGAGACGAAAGGAGGGCGTCCTTATGAGTCTTGTTGGGTATTCCGTAGAGGGCAGGGTGATGGACCGTCCATTATGGAGAGGAGGCTCATGTTCGCAGCAGCTGTGGGTGTTTGATATGGAAGACAGGTGGAGGGTCACTTGAGAGGAGGGGGAGGCGTTGAATACAGATCAGAGATGGAAACAGAGGTGCGCATGCCGTCAGGACCTTAAATATAGGTCGAGTGAAACACAGCCGCTGATATTCACAGCAGAGCAGGCACAAGACCAAGGAGTATTAAGTATACCTTTTCTCTGCCATCTACACGCCGTTACACCCACTACAAGTGTAAGGCAACGCTCACTTACCTTACACACGGGTAAGGTGATGAACACCATCCCTACACACAGCCAGCATGGTGAACACCTTCCCTACAAATGGGTAGCAATGTGGACACCTTCCCTACACATGGACAGTCCTGTGAACATCTTCCTTATACATGGGTAGGACAGTGAACACTTTCCCTACACCTCAGTAACGTTATGTCTTCACCTCCTGCCTGTGTAACAGGCTCGTGACACACAGGAGGATGGTGACGGTTCTAGACTACACCGTCGGTCAGAGACGGTGACGACTGGTCCCAATACCTGGGTGTTGATGCTTAGGACGCGTAGTGTGGGATGAGGAAGGTGTTGAGTGTGTTGCTGGTGTGTTGAGTCTGGTCACAGGTGGCACTGAAAGTGATGCCGAGGGAGGCTCTGAGTGTAGTGGTGGGGAAGGTGTTGGGGAGGCGCTGGGTGTAGCGGTGGGGAAGGTGTTGGGTGTAGTGTCAGAAGAGTTAATGTGAGTCCCGTTCCTCCACCTCGTAAAGAGTTATTCTCCTGTGTAGCAACGGGTGCAGTAGTCCGGTTTATCCTGGAAATAGTTAGTGCCTCGGCAAACTGGGTAGAATCGTGGACATTTTGCTCATTTTCATGAATCAAAACCCTCGTAATGTCGCAGTCAATCGTCCGTTGAATGTCCGAGTTTTTCCCATTTCGACTACATTACCGGTAATCATGCAACCTGCAGTGCAACCTACGTCAGGGAGACATTAGCTCTGCCATGCAATTGTATTTTGTTAAACAGAAGACTCAGAAACCAAACGCATCCTCACAGAAGCTTTCAAGAGGCGCTGAATCATTCAAGAAGTCGTTCCAGTTGGATGGCAGTTCAAGGGATATTCAACTGGGCTACAGCCAGAGCCCAGTCTATTGAGAATCTTTGATCAACGTTTACTAGTTACAAGTATTATGGTTTCTCGACCAGGAATATAAACCCTACCCTCCATCCATACCTGGAGGCTCTCAAGACTAGCATCATTTCAGTATTTGGTGTGTGAGATTAACTTGTTTACCAAATTTCAAAAGTAGTTTCCGAAGCTGAAAAGAGGTTGGAGAAGAACAGTCCTGTTCAAAAGATATCCTAACTTCTCGTAAACAGTAAAATATATCATCATAAGAAAGATGCTTTATAGTTCTTTATCTATTAATATAATATTTGATATATCGCTAAATAATGTCAAAATTTCATCATTACATTATGGACGTGACTAATAATTTGCAGATTAGTCCTGTGGTAGCCTGTGACATTTCCCAGCGTTAATCTATTATTCAAGTATGAAAATCACAACTGTGAACCTGTGCTGAGTGTTGAGGTAGCTGGCGCTAGGGTCAGGGTGTAGCGAGCATAGTTGTCAGGGTGTAATAAACGTGGGTGTCAGGATGTAGCAAACAACATATCAACGCACAAGAGCAATATATGATATGAACGTTAAACGAAATGAAAGTTGCGTAATAGATGATATTGGTAAGTTTTATCAATTAACGGTGAAAGAAGCAGAAGATGAGGTAGTTAAGGCCTTGCTCACTCTTTCGACAAGACACTGCTACATGGAAAGCACCATGATACTGTAATTTCGCCCGTGAAACACCAATAATTCAAAAAGGGTAATGATAAGTCTCTCTTCGGGAATTATTGCCAAATTAGCTCGATGTCAGTGGCCCGGGTAAAATTATGGAAAACATAATTCGGGAAAAGGCAATAAACCACTTAGATTTTCACAATTTGCCTAACAGTTCTCAGCATTGTTTTGGACAAAATCATTTGTCTACGACAATCTGAATGATATTACTTTTTTCACGACATAACCAACATGTATGACGAAAGTAAAGCGATTGATATGAGTTATCTATATTTTGGGAAAACATTCGATAAAATCTAGCAATAAGGATTACAAAAGTTAAGTCACATGAAGCAGATGACGTTGTACTTCGGTGGTTAGAAAACTGGTTGACTGGCCGCTTGGAAAGTACTGGGAAGCAACACATAGATACGTCTGAATAAAGATATGACATTAATTTACTTCCTTCAAGTCCACGTTTAACTTCATTTGCTCCTACTTGGATATAAAGATTTATGATATTTTTCTTCTTTTTCATTTTTATTTTTGATAACAAACAGACTCGAAATGGAACTATTGGTCTGTTGTTGTTTGTATCGCTTTGTGTTCCTCTGAAAGCAAAACTGTCAGGGTGTAGCAACCGTGGGTATAGTAGTGTCACTTCCGTGCAAGGACAGCAAAAAGACTATTATAGAGTTGCGTGAACACGTGAAGAGTCACCTCTCGTCTAGGCTCTAGGCAACCAACGTATAAATCCATCTGCACTACCAGATTTTCGCTTCCCGCACTGTGATATATTTTACTACACTAGAACTCTACTCCAGTTCAGAGAGGGAATATGTAGCCTAGATGTACTACGCTGCAAACTTTGCAAATGCAGCATTGCATTAGTCTTTGCACTGACGTAATCCTCAGCGTAATTAAGACTTCATCCGGGCTCTTCCCTTTAATTCTGCGTTCCTGATTTTTTTCCTATTAAATGTTTCTCTCGATGTTCGTAAAAATGTAATTTCTGGTATTTTTTGACATCATCATGAAAATAAACTTCCCATTTATATATATATGTTCAACTGAAGTAAGCTTAATTGTAATGATGTCTAAAACATCTGCTTGAATCACCTGCTCTAGGCTATTTAGGTAAATTGTAAAGTCAGCAAATACGTTACTTCTACAAGATGTTGTTGAGAGGCAAATTAGTTTTGCATACATTTCTACATATGACGAGATTCCAAAGGAAAAATGAAAATTCAATTCTAACGGACATGGCTCAAAATTAGTATGAGGTTATGACACAAAGCTGTAAATGAGATTAAATGGAAGAGAAGCGACCCCTCACCACCGATCACTCCCGACATGCTCGTCTCTCTATGTCAAATAATGAGTGGATGTTTGTCATCATTTACAATGGAAAGAAAACTTTCAATCAGTAAAATTGAAAGCTAAATGAGGAAAGACACACGACACCCCAGGACTGCTGTGATATGTTCAGTGATGCGAGAGACATGCGGTAGGAAACGTGTGGTATCACAAGGTGCCTGATGTGTCGGGAGTTGGGTGACGCAGGCTCCAGCAGCAGGCTTCCGCTAGGGCTACGTGCACCGGGAAGACGATGATCGACAGAAATGATTTCAATGGAAGGACTCCGCCTCAGGTGGAACGAGAAGGTCGAGAAAGCCAGGGGAAAGTCTCTCGCGGTAGACATCCATATGAAGAGATGATCAAATAGTTCCCAAGTGAAATACGAGACTTGAAAGTATGAGACGAATCATAATAATTCATGCGTGTAACAAAAACAGCGGAGGTATCAGAAAGTCATTTGAAATACTAGAGTTGTTTTACGTCGTTGACAAAAATGAATTTCTTCACGACAGGAGCTCCTTACCATCGGTCAGGCCACAGACGTTACAAACAGAAGAGCCCGAGAGAGATCCTAAGAGTCATTAGCAGTAATACGAGCTACATATTCTATCCACATATCTGTCATCTTTACTCCATTCTCAGTGTGATAGGCTCCAGTGGTCAGGAACACACAGCATCTTGAACTTCACTCACGCAAACCCTCAGCCAATAACCTGTGTGTCAGGGGGACATGAATCTCCAAACTTATGAAGGTGTTTCTCACTTCATCACTTTACCCAGTAAGGTTATTCATCAAGTAGGACCAACGTCTCCATTCATACCTTCTCCTTACACAAAATGCTTCCTTTGAATCTGATCCCCAGTCAATCCTCGAGTATCGTAATATGTGATATCTTTATCTCTAATTGTTTCCTTCATTACATCGTTTCCACAGTCTACCTCTCCTCCTTGCACCTTCTGTTAATCTTCTATGTAATATCTTGACTAATCTACCACCTGCTAAATGTTGCACATAGCCATATCATCCTAAATGATGTTTCACCCATGCTCCTTTCCAGTGACTTCTTTACACCACATAGCTTTCTCATGGTGATGCAACTGAACAAATAGAGACTGATGGAAAAGCTTCAAAAATCCTGAAAGCTACGATAAAAGTTTTATCAGAAAGTCGATAATGGACGAATGAGTGACTTCACAGGAAGAGAGAGAAGAGAGAAAGAGAGGTGCTGACTGGTGACGCAGGCATATTGGCCTGTTTCCTTCAGACCTTGAATTCGGGACATACAGTCTTTTATCTCTAATTCCGTTTCTGTTTACGTAAGGCGAATCAGTTGTATCCAGCCCTTAGGCTCAGATGGCTCATACGCATCCTCAACCTAAGGCATTAAAAAGACTAAAGGAAAATCTGCTGATAAAAATCCTGGAAGCAATCAGGTTCTGGGAACTTCAGATGGGAGGAGAAGACTGGCGAAATCGGTTCCTCTGTTACGTCGAACTGATTTGGTCGGTTCATAAGCAAATAAGATACGAGATCTCTCATGATCACCCTCGTCTGATCACCCATTTTCTTCTTTCATAAAACGTTCTGAATTGCTTATGAGTTTCCTGGAATGTCTTATCACTAGCAAGATAGATTCCAAGTAAATAAAGAGAAGGTCTGAGGAAGCAAGATTATGTTATCTTCAGGAACGGTCGGATGTCCCTCTTAATCAGAGAGAATTGGATGAAGACGTCAGCCGGAGATGATGATGGTGTTGATAAGGATGATAGTGTTCATTGTGCTCGTCTTACAAAATATATGTGTAAATCTGATAGTGAGAGCAATAACAGTGATGAAACACGTGAACTGATATAAGAATGCAGTGACAGGGAGTGTAAACTGGTACATGAAAGCAGTGATGAATGTAAACTTGTATAGGAGAGCACTGATGAGGAGTGTAAACTTGCATCATACAGCAATACTATAACTTGTATGGAAGTTATTGTTGCATAGAAATTTGAAGTAGTGTAAGACGGTCACGTGACACGTGCAAGAAGCATTGCAGAAGTTGATGTGTGGTTGTGTCCCGGGGGTGGGTGGAGCTCTGAGGTCGGGCGTGAAGAGAAGGTCGCCAGGCAGGCTTTGCACAGCTCTACCCTCACCTGCCACTACCCTCGCCTGCCACTTCTCTCACCCGCCACTACCCTCAAAGAGCACTCCTCCACCTCACTTACCACCAACACCCTCCGTGACCGCCTGGGGAGAGAGGGACAGAGGGAATGAAGCAGTGAAAAAAACATGGAAAGATAGACAGGGGAAACGTAAGGGGAAAAAAAGGAATGAGAAGGGAAATGGGAATGGTGAAAGTAGGGTTTGAGGGAGAGAGAGAGAGAGAGAGAGAGAGAGAGAGAGAGAGAGAGAGAAAGAGAGAGAAAGGCAAGGTCTTCCGAGAAGGGGTAAGTGCAGTTACCATAATCCATCGAGGTGTAATATCTTCATGTCATCCATTTATCCGCTGTTTATTCATCTGTTTTTATGTGTTTATCAGTTTCTTTTTTTTCACATTTCCCCATGATGTGTCAATACCGGATGAAACGCCAGAGCAGAGGAAAGGGAAATGTCAAAAGTCATGTCGAACATATTCATTCGGAAAATTTTATTTGTACATATCTAACGTTTTGTTTACCAAACGATAAAAAGTTTTTATTTCTTCCACTTTTTTTCCACAATTTGCAGTTGGTCGTTAAGCTACAGGATTTCTTTTTTCCTTCTTATTTTCTAACCCAGTCATGTCAGAGAATAACGAAGAATGGAAGAAGAGGGAAGATTATGAATAGTACAGTGGGTAAAGAACATTTAAATCAAACAGATGAAAACTGTCTAAAAAGATTTACGATGTTGAAAAAACTTTGAAGAAGAGTTAGAATACGTTTAAGGTAGCAGATTTTTATTCAGTGTTAGTTGAGACAGCAAGGGCAACTGAATCCTCCAATCAGAGACATATTGACGCCATATATATGTGCATACCCTTGCCTAAGCCAGGTACCCCTATTCATCGACCGACCCTCTAGGGAAGGATAAACAGCTGGATTGTCTGTGGGCAAGTTGCCACAAACAGGATTACAGCCTAAACGTTCCACCGTGGGCGGCATATAAATGCGTCACGGTCAGCAAACTTTAAAAGGAAATACAAGAGAACAAGACTCGAACGAATATGAATAATAGAATAATAGAAAATAATTATGTATGAAAAACTATGATAAAATAAAGATTACGTTAACAAGATCCATTAGAAATGACGGGAGACATGATAGTCACGGAATTAGAAAAAGTAGAAAAATATATGGATAAGTGAAAAATGAAAAGAGGAAATAAGAGAAAGAGAAGCAAAACACGGAAACAAAACCACAAACCTGCTCAAAAAATTAGAAAAAAAAATGTTTGAAAAGAAATATGAAAAAAGTATGGAAAGAATTTCCTCTGGGACTCGACAGGTGCTGTGGACACACCAGTGCAGAAAACATCGCGAAGAGGCAGCCAAATGCTTGCTTATACAGTTAGAACGGGTGAAGCACGAGTCAAATGACGATGCAAGAAAGCGTTAGTGTGTATAGGTCCACAGTAGAGACTCCCGCGTTACCCATCGTCTTGCATCCGTCTTCCCAAGAGTCTCATTTCTGGGGAGTTTGGGAAGACATTTGGCGACAGTGTATTCCGTTAAGTGCTGCTCTCCGGACGAGGACCAACATCTAGTATTTGCTCAGCTCCAGACAATCTTAGCGCTCCGGGAAGGCCTTCCTCAAGGACGGGGTAGAGTGTCCAGCCAGTTAGTAGAAGAGGATGGAGGAAATACGCAGGGAACGTGGGGCAGATAAAAAAAAAACCTTCAGGGTGAGGAGGCAGCAAGATCTGCCAGGGAAGGATGGGGACGTGAGAAGATTATACCGGAGGAAATGGTGACCACCTGACCAGTTGGACGAAGGATTAGGAGGAAGATCTTTAAGGATGCCTGGTCATGGGGACCTGGTGGGTGAAGCCTGGCCATGGGGCAAGGTGAAGAAACCTGGTGAGGCAAACTGATCTTTTCAGTCAGAAGAAACTGAAGTGCCAAAAAGAGCGGCTTCGTCAGCTGGAGAGTTAACTAGAGATTTATCAGATCGAGGAAAAGAGGAGGAAGAGAAAAGCTTAGATAACAGAAGCTGTGGCTGGTACTGGAGACCGGTGATAGTAAATGGCGAGAGAGGCAACTGATGGAGAATGTTGGTGATGACTAGCGATGGAGGCTGGTGGTGGAGATTACAAACAAACACTGGTGATGGAGTGTGGTGCCAGCGACGGCATGGGTTGGAGACTGCGGGTTTCTGTAAAACCTGGAGATTATGTATCATCCTCCACACAGACCCTGACCGCTGTATTCATACAGAAACTCATAAAGGAGGGAGTTCAGTCATGAGGAAGGTCAAAATGTAACATAATGCTGTAGCAATAAAATGCAGAGGGGAAGGGACAACCACGAACAAAAAGAAAATAAGAAATAAAAGGATTGTTCATGACAGCGAAGAGAAAATGGAAACATAGGGAGGGAGCGGAGGAGACAAAGGGAAGGGAAATAAAGTTTGATGACACACAGTAGAAAATATTCCTGCAGCGAGAATGGCAACACAAGCGTAGCCCGGGGACGGCGGTTATGGTCGCCCTGGGAGAAGAAATACGAGAGACTGACCCATGACGCGAGTAGTTTTTTCCTTTTTTCTCCACAATACCCAGCTCTGGTAATTGGTTACACACACACACACACACAATCCAGGCACTTTTATAGACATCTGCAACCACTGATCCACAACAGAATCTCACTTACACAACATGGCTTCAGACCCAACCTGACACAACACATCCTAAAAGCCCCTGTCCTGTACAATACTAGTAACAATAAACATCAACAAAGCAATTCTCACTGTCCCCCGACACATCCTCATTAAAAGGATACTTGACGCCAGCCTTCGCAACAATGAAGAAAGTGGGAGACCAATGTCACAGCAGACCTCCATGCAAGGATCGCTCACAGTAACTTCACTTTCAAAACACTTAAACTATACATTGGTAGTTCCCTAAAGGCCGGTTTGTTTCTTCATCCTTCTTCAGGTCTCTTCCTACACGACCTCCCATTACCTCCAGCAAACCAAAACACAAAGGGCCTCTCACATGCAGATGACTTCCCAATTGCACCCCAACACCTTGTGACCACAGTACCGAAAACAAACTTACAGCACTACACTTTACAATTGGAACAATGGCTCATCCAAAACAGAATGTCTGTTTTCACAGAAGTCTTCACTCATTCTTTTAACTCCAGATAGACACGAATCCAGCTCACATCCTGCAGTCACCATGAGTGGATAATCACCCCCACTGAATAAAACGCCAACAATTCTAGGCATTACATACGACACACACGCGACATTTACCTCACATACCAATCAAATCAACACAAAAGCAACACAAAAATTAAATTTCCTCAGAACACTAGCTGGCACCAGCTTTGGACAAGAGAAATAATCCATTAGCATCATGCACAAACAATTCATCCACTCAACTCTAAACTACGCCTCACCTGCATGGTCACCCGCCCTTCCAAAAGCAAATATGACAAAGCTGCAAACCACACAAAAGTGAATACCCAAAACAATCACTGGTTGCCTTGCAACAGCAAATGCTTAACACTTACACAATGAAACAAATATCTTCTAAATACAGTCCAACACCCAACACGCTCGACACTCAATTCTTTGCTACAACAAGAGACCCCTCACACCACAAGTAGATATTTAAAGCCCTACTCACAGATCTCCACCCCACAACAACCACCCAACCTCCAGCAAACGCAATAAGGACAAAACACATACACGCTGAAATATACCGACAAGCACTAGACAACCGCCTCCCAACTCACTTAAACATTTTCAGACATACACCCATGTGAAACCACAATCTCCAGACAAACACGAGTCACACTTTCTCGATTGCTGTCTGGACATCATTCATCCTTACAGGACTACAAACACCGAGTCAGCACATCCCATGACTCTCAGTGTCCATGATGCAACTACCATAATAAAGACACCGAACATGTATTGCTCATACGCGCTTCACTTTCCCCACATCACACAACATAACTGCACTTTAAGACCAAATGTTCTGCCCGGTGGACATGGCCGGCTTCCTGAGTGCAGAGGGAGTTTCATAAAGATAAAAAGGGCTTCTGGAACAGGATGTGTGTGTGTGTGTGTGTGTGTGTGTGTGTGTAAAAAAAAAAAAAAATATATATATATATATATATATATATATATATATATATATATATATATATATATACACATTCGCCTTTTACCGCGTTAGCGAGGTAGCGTTAAGA
>JAYMFT010232948.1:0-11164 GCA_038088735.1 Panulirus argus
GTACTATAGCTGTCTCTCCCATTGACAAAGCAACTCTCTTTGGTTCCCGTTTCTCCTCTAACTCCACCTTGAATGACACTAACATTCCTTCACTACCTGATGCTCCTTTTACTAATCTTATGTCTCTTCCCATAATCTCTTTTCAGACCGTCTGAAAAGCGCTTCTTTCTCTGGTCACAAGCAAGGCTTGTAGTCCTGATGGCATCCATCCCTGTGTACTGAAACAGAGTTCCTCTAAACTTGTTCCATTGCTTGCTCATCTGTTCCATTTCTGCTTAAAGACCAGAACTTTTCCTTCTCCTTGGAAACTCGCATTGATACATCCAATCCCTAAGAAGGGTGACTGTTTCGACCCCTCTAACTATCATCCTGTTGCTTTGGCATCTATCATTTCCAAAGTCTTTGAATCCATCCACATCTCCTATATCCTTAAACACCTCGAAAATCACAGTCTTCTCTAAGATCGCCGGTATGGCTTCCATAAAGCGAGATCCACTGGTGATAATCTTTCCTATCTTACTAATGTCTGGTCATCATCCCTGAAAGACTTTGGGGAGCCATGTCTAAGGCTTTTGACAGGTTGTGGCATCAGGATATCATCTCTAAGTTCCCCTCCTTTGGCTTCCCTCCCTCACTTTGCTCCTTCATATCTAGCTTCCTCTTCAGCTTATCTGTCTCTGTGGTTGTTGTTGGATTAGCCTCCCCCCTTTTCTCCATCAGCAGTGGTGTCTCTCAAGGTTCTGTCCTGTCCCTTACACATTTTCTTTTTTTTTCAACAATTTCCTCTCCTCCACAAATAATCCAATGCACTCTTATGCTGATGACTCAACACTGCTTTCATCTTCATCCTTCAAATCTGCTCCCTCTTCTCTCACTCAATCTGCATCTCGTCTTCACACAGCTTCCACAAAAACTCAGACTTGGACAGGATATCTCATTGGGATAGACAAAATCTTATTAAGTTTAATGCCTCCAAGACCCAATTTCTACCCATCTCTTTATCAAAAACTCCTTACAAATCTTGCCTCTACTTTGACGGTTCTGTAATTCCACCTCTTAACTCAATAAACTTACTTGGTATATCTGTAACACCCACTTTTTCTTGAAACTCCACATTACAGGAACAGCTAAGTCTGCCACTAAGAAACTGGGTGTCCTGTTTAGATGGCAAAACTTCTCCTCTGAACAGTTGCTCCATTTATACAAGGGATTGATTCGTCCTTATATGGAGTACTGCTTTCACATTTGGGGTGGTTCTAGCTCAGTATGATTACTTGACAGAGTTGAGTCGAAAGCGTTCCGACTTATAAACTATCCCAGGCTAACTTCCAAACTTGACCCCCATGCCCAGTGCTGAAATGTTGGTTCACTTTCCCTCTTCTATAGGTAATATTTTGGTTTTTGCTCCTGAGATGTGGCTGCTTGTGTGCCCCCACCATTAACTAGACCTTGCAATAATCAGCAAGCTTGTGCATCACATGATTATTGTGTGGCCATCGGCAACTCAAGGGTGCGCCGTTTTGATACCTGCTTCTTTCCCTACATGTCGAAGCTTTGGAACTTTCTACCTTCTCATGCCTTTCCCAGCACCTACGACCTGGCACATGTAAAAGACAGGTCTTTCATGTCCTCAAAAACTAGTAAATACTATCCCTTGTCTTTTCTTTTTCTGCTTCATAGTTCTCTATTTCAATTAAGTTCCAGCCTTGATGTGGACTTTTGTCCGTGACTGGAGCCTTCAACAGGAAAAGAAAAGATACACTTTTCCTGGTTTACTTAACAGATTTATTCCCCAAAAGTGCAACATACATCCTTAGCACCTTTTCCTTTGAATAAAGAAACAGTAATAGCTTTCACCCAACCTTCAGGTACAACCTCCTGCTTCTTTGCTAAATTGCATATCAAGTACATCAACTCTATTGCACTTTCTCCCCTATATTTCAACATTTCAGAAGTAATCCTATCCACTCGAGATGCCTTTTCTACTTTCAACCTCATTATTGCCCTTTTTACCTCCCTTCTTGCTACAGGCCCTTGCATTTGTATCCTTTTCCTTCCTTCTCCCATACCCATGAATGTAACAGCTGCTTCCTTCCCTTCTCCCACATTCATCAGGTCTTCAAAATACTTCCATCTTCCTTTCACTTCCACATCCTTTTTATTCAGTAAATTCATCTCCTTATTTCTCACATTAGCATTTCCACATTTAAATTTACCTCTTTCCTTTTTCACCTTCCTCCAGTACAATTTCTTTATCTCCCTAAAGTTTTAACTCAACTTTCTTCCAAAATCTTCTACTCTTTCTCTGCTTTCCTCTATCAGCCTTTTAGTATGCCACATTCACATACTCTGCCCTTCCCTTTGCTGATCTTCCAGTGGTACATTCTAGCAATCTACCATACACATTCTTCTTCACTTCCACACCATTTCTAATCTCATCCATCCACCATGCATTTCTACTTTTACTCTTATATCTCATGATCATGTATTGAACTGCTAATTCAACAACCTTAAACAGTCTTTCTTCAAACATTTTAAACACCTCAACACACAACTAACTGCATCCCTACATTTACTGCACTTTCATATAAACTTTCTGTCACCCTTCTTTCATACTTCTCCTTGCATTCTTTCCAGTTCATCTTTTCTCTTACCAACACATTTACCTCTCCATTCTTCCTTACATCATACCTCCACTTTTCCCTGATCCTCACCTCCACAAGAACTGCAAAATGGTTAAAATCTCTAAAGATCCTCTCACAACTCTAAAATCCAGCATAACCTTTCTCAGTCTTTTATCCTTTGCCACATAATCAAACCCTTTTGTTCTTCTGTTCCATTATTTTTCACATCCAACAAGAATATCAGCGTAATTAGTGGAGTCAGGGGATAGGGTGGTTGAGTAGCAGCAGCCTTCTGTTGTTATTCATACTGTCCTTTCTGCCATGATCAAGCACTTTGACTCATACAGTTTGAAAAACTGCCCATATCATGGCAGCATTAGGAATGTTTGCAGTTAGGCCTTCTGTTACAACAGTTGCCTGCGAAACTCCTGCCCGGCAGTTTTAAATACATAAATCATATATGTACCAGCTGAAGTGAACCCTTATTACTTAGAGAGACTATATATGTACCAGCCACAGTGAATTGATTAGAAATTTAAAGTTAGTGATCAGATAGCTCCTCACTCTTCTCTCTTTCAGGTTGGGTGAATTTTAACCATCCAGTCTTTCCCTGTAACTCAGCTCTCTTAAGTCTGTTACCATCTTTATTGCCTTACTTTAGGCCTTCTGTGTTAGCTCTTTGTGCTTCTTTAGATGCTGTGATCAAACTAAGAAGAATATTCTAATTTTGACCTTAGGTTGGATATGAGTAGCATGCTAAATATTTCCTTGTCAGTATACTTGAAAGCTGTTCCAATAATTGGCAACAGACAGTTTGTCTCCCTGTTTATTCTCCTAATGTGGGGCTTTGGTGAAAGGATAGAGACAGTGTCAACTTCCAAGGCCTTCTCACACACAGAAACCTGAAGTGTATGTCCTGCTAGATATTAATCACGTGGAGGCTTCTTTCACTTTGTACCATTCTCATTACCTTACATTTGCTCAAATTTGATTTCATCAGCCATGTAAAACACCATCTTTCAAGTCTGTTTAGGTCCCCTTGGAACTTGATACAATTCTTCCCACTTTTCACCTCCCTCATGACCATTGCATCATCTGTAAACAGTTTCAGGTAGGAGTACATACCTCAGACAGGTCATTTACATAGATCAAGGAGTGTAATGGTCTCAAAATAGAATCCTCTGGCACTCTGCTTGTTACTCTAACCCTTTTTCCCCTTCCACTGAGATAATTTAGTATCCATTGAAGGAATATCCCCCTATTTCTACATGGTTATCTAACTTGTTAATCAGCCTCCTTTGTGGTATAGTGTCAACTGCTTTCTGGCAGTCTAAATATGAACAGTCCACCTAGCCTTCCCTTTTATCTAAGACAGTGCTCACTCTTGTAGAAATTTAAGAGGTTTACCTTGAACAATCCTTTCTCTCCTTTAGGTAATTTCTTCTTTGTAGAAAGTTATCTATTTGCTTGCCAATCCTTTAGGGAATTTCTCCTCAGTAGGAAGTCATTAATTTGCTTTCTAATTATGTTTTGCAGAAATCTGTACACCATACACATAATTGAGACAGGTCTGTAGTTCGCTGCTTGTTCCCTGTCTCCTTTCTTATTGATAAATCCGACATTTTGTTGAGACAGGTCTGTAGTTCAGTGCTTGTTCCCTGTCTCCTTTCTTATTATCGATAAGTACAACATTTGCCCTTTTCCATTACCTTGGCACCCTGCCTCTCCCAAGTGACATCTTGAACAGCATTCCAAGAGGTTTATCTAGATGGCAAATTAGAGATTTCCACACTGAAAACACTGTTCCAGGATACGTTCTGTTTAATAGTGATAGGTAAAATGAAATAGACAGTGATGTCTTGCTCTTTGTTAAAGCTCTTCATAATCCTATAATGAATGTTGTTGCCATTGATAAAGTTGACTTCTATTTTTAGAAATTAAAGCTGAGTTCCATAATAACAATAGGATTTATAGTGTGCCTGTATAGACACCAGAGGTAAACAAATTATTTCATCATCAGTTAACCAAAGGTTGTAATGAATCTGTTTTTATCATAGTAGATTTTAACATACCATATTATGTCTAAGTGGGGGAGGGAATCATTTTCTAGTAGCTCTGGGCATAGACTCTGCTGAAGTTTATATGGTTGTACCTTAATCCAGTTGGTGAGAAATCTCACAATGAGAGTAAATTATATTTAGTTCAGACTACAAATGAGGACCTCATTGATAATTTTGAAGTTGGAGAAAAGTTTGGTACAGGCGATCACCAACAAATTACTTTTGAGGTCAATTTCAACACTGCATGTAATGCTAGTCAACATGATAGTTGCAAAGAAAGATACCATTGCTCTTGACAGGCAAATCTGGGATGTGTGCAATGAAAAGGTACAGTATAACTTTCAAAACAGTTGAGGGAACGTATATGCCAATGTGGAACAGATTGTCTTTGTCTAAAAAGAAGCCAAGGTTGTGGAATGATGAAATAAAAAAGTGCCTGTTGTTTTAGATAGTAGCCCATAAGAAACTCAGAGACCAGTTACCACCTTGATGAAGTAGATTATTTAAATTTGCATCGTTAAACTAGGTGATTCAAATCACAAAGTAGAGTGTTTATTGCTGATAATAGCGAAAGAAAACCTAAGGAGTTTTAGAGTTATGGTAGAAGCAAGAGAGCCATCACCCAGTCAATAGGTTCTTTAATCAGGAAAAACGTTGATTTGATTCAAGACAACAAAGTCATGGCAAAAATCTTACATTATTTTTTTTGCATCTGCGTATACAACTGAAGGCACAAATCAAATGACATCTGTCTACTCTGATATCATTATTGTAGATGGTACTGTTCCATGTGGCACACCCAACAGAATATCTCCATAAGGTATGGTTCAATTTCCTATTATTTTGAATTTCCAATTTGTTAGAAACTCTGTATCCAGTTTCACTGATAAGAGAGCTCAACATACTGCAGGATATTGATATAAAGTGAAAGACATACTATCATCAGTATATAGAAGCGAAGTAAATGAAATGGGAGGTCCTGATAAGTTTTGCCCAAAGACATTGAAAAAAGCAAAAAATGAGATAGTTAAGCCATTGACTGCTCTTTTCAGTAAGTCGCTTGCTACTGGAAAAGTTTCTGAGGAATGGTGGAAGTTTGCCATTGTAACGCCTACAGTTTCTGCAAAAAACCTTGTCCAGGTTTACCAAAGGCCTTGATCAAACAAACTACTTAAACTAGATTCATCTGATTTCACTTGTAGAAATGGATACAAATTCATGGTCAAATGTTTTACCATGAATGAGATGAAGTACTTTTTCTTCAAAAGGATTATTAACTTATGGAATAATTTTCCAATTATAGTCGTTGACAACAGTACTATAGATGTTTGATAAAAGACCTGATAAATATTGTGCTTTAAGTCCATGACTAACATTATTTAGGCATCCTTAGTCACAGTGAAAGTGTGCAGGTTATTCGTTTTGAATTATCTGAATGCCTTTCAACCATTACCTCATTAATTTGTAAGTTTCTGATATTCTTTATCACAAACAGCCTCAAAGGGAAATGGGGCCCTACACATGTAAAACTCCCTCCCTGCACAGCATGAATAGGTAATTACAGAGACACAGATACACACACACATACACCGTAAGTTTCCTCATATTGGAAGAGAGAAGAGTCAAGGGTAATCTGATCTCAATCTTTAGGTTTTTGAACCAGATTTATGATGTAGGCAGTGAATAGTTATTCAGAAGATGTAGGGTTAGGACAACCAGAGGACATAGCAAGCAATTTATTTAAAAGGATGTAAAGAAATACTTTTATATCATATAAGTGGTGGATGAATGGAATAAAATGACTGTAGATATGGTTAATACAGACAGTATACATGAATTTAAAAAGATGTATGGTAGTAGAGAATGTTCAGTAGATGGAGCTCCTCAAGTGTAAAACTTTCTTCCCGTACAGCACAAATAGGTAACTTCAGTTGGTAATTATGCTTAGACACATGCACTAGAATATGCTTCTCAAGTTTGGTCACTGAACCTAAAGTATGCAGGAAAAAAAAAAAAATGACACTTTCTCCTCCACACCCAACATTTCAGCTGTAATCCCATCCATTCCAGGTGCTTTTCCTACCTTCACCTTCATTATTGCCCTTTTTACTTCCCTGCTTGCTATAAGCCCCTGCACCTGTATCCTTTTCCTTCCATCCCCTATACCCATGCATGTAATATCTGCTGCCTCACCTTCTCCCACATTGATTGGTTCTTCAGAATACTCTTTTCATCTTCCTTTCACTTCCTCCTTTTGATTCAACAACTTCCCTTCTTTACTCCTCACATATACACTTCATCTTTTACATCTACCTCTTTCCTTTTTCACCTCCTTCCAGTACAGTTACTTATTTTCCCCAAAATTTTTGCTCATATTTCTCCTAAAATCGTCTTTTTCATTATCTTTGCTTGCCTCTGTCAGCTTCTAAACATTTCACTTACTCATCTTGAATTTTTTCTCCTTCTGTTGCTGAGTGTTTGTTGGTACATTCCTCTCTTGCCGTCTACCATATGCCTTTTTCTTCTCTACTTCAGCATTTCTAATCTCATCCATCCACCATGCATTTCTACTTATATTCTAATGTCTCAGCCTTTAACAGTCTTTCTCTTTACATTTTAAACACTTCATTCGTAAGTGACTGCACTTTCATCTAAACCTTCTTTCGCCCTTCTTTCATACTCCTCTTAGCATTTTTTCTGATTCATCTTTTCACTTGCCATTATTTTTTTTATTTCTCCATTCTTCCTTATGCCATACCTCCACTTCTACCTGTTCCTCACCTCCACGAGAACTGTAAAATGGTCAAAATCTCCAAAGAATACTATCTAAGTTCTAGCACCTAACTAAAACTTTCTCAACCTTTCATCCCCAGTCACATAATCAACAAAACCCTTTTGATCCTCTCTTCCATCATTTCTCATCCATGTATATCTGTGAATCATCTTGTGTTGAAAAAAGTTGTTTGCAAGGAAGAAACCCCTCTTAACATAGGCATCCACATGATAACTCCCATTCTCATTATTCCAGGCACTCCCCATTGGCAACTATCTCGCCACAATTTCATCACATCCCCCTTCACATTCATATCACCCTTTACAATCACCTTTCTTTTCTTCTCAAACCCATTTGTATATTCATTCAAATTTCTCCAGAAACTCTTCATTTCATCCTTAACTTGCACAGTCTTCATAGTCACACAGACCCATCCATACTTCAGAATTTCAGTCATTCCTTTCATCTACATTATTTTTGATCCATTCTTTTTATGCTTTGTAATACCTTCCCATACTCTTGGTGATAGCACAATTGCACATCCCTGTTTCCCACTTCCCTGATAATTTTCATTCATTCACGTCCATACCACTCCTCCCATGCCCCCCCACAGCTTGTATTCATCATTTTCATTTTCACTCCATACACCCTGTCCAAGGATATGGTTTCCCTCAATTCCCAGCACATCCAAACTATTACTTTCAAATTTCTCCACTTGTTCCTTCCTTTTACTGTCCTCAGTCATACCTTTAACATTTAGCATCATCACCCTCAGTCACTCATCCCATTTACTCCTTGTCATAACTAGGGCACTCTTGTGCTGTGTCTTATCCTTTAGTGCCTCACCCTTGATGGGCCATGATCGATAGGCCAGTGGTAGAAGGCAGCTCCAGTGTGTCCTAGAGGCAGTACACCTTGAGTGTTTGTCTGTTTTGTAAACTATTACCCTGATGGAGTTGGGCAGTGCCTCCCACTTCAGATCTACCCCTAAGGATGTGTGATGAGGTCACAATGGAAAGGGTGGATGAGAGTACCCCCTTGAGACACTGCATTGTGACTTTTCCCAGTTGTTGAGCTCTCTACTGCAGTAGCAACACCTAAACTCATTGGTTACAATACTGCCACGGTGCAAAATAATACATGATAAAAATCTCATACACCATGTTTTTCTTGTGGATTGACAAACTGAATAGGTTTAGGGGCACTTCATAGCATAAATTTGCTTATCTAGTATAAAGAACTGATTTTTTCTCTTTTGTAAGTGCATGATATTGTCAGATTTATAACATATGTGTAGTAGGCAAAAATGAATATTTTTTTTGCAAATTAAACTTTTTTCTTTATATTCAGCCCATGACAGAACATTAGACAGTGCAAGCATATATTGCTTTCTTACTGTACTTGATATAGTTGTTATGTATATTATAGTTAATTTTTCCACTTTCAGGAGAGGTATACAGATGTGACAGTGACATGTGAAGGAAAGTTTTACCCAGTGCACAAGCTGGTGCTCTCAACATGCAGTGAATACTTTGAGAATATGTTTGAGCACACACCATGCAAGCATCCTGTTGTTGTTCTAAGGGATGTGAAGTGTGATGAACTAGAGGCCTTGCTTAGTTACATGTATGCAGGTGTTGTGAGTGTTGCACAAACTGACTTACCTCGATTGATAAAAGTAGCTGAGTTGCTGCAAATTAAAGGTCTTGCTGTGCCTGATGAGCCACCAAAGACTAGTCATATAATACCAAACACCCAAAAAAACAACAGTGATAAAAGTAGTCAGCACTTACTAAGAAGAAATACACAGGTGCAGAGTTCTTCTTCTGTTAGAAATAGTCCATATCCCAGAAGTAGACCCTCTCGTGAATCTTGTGACAGCCGAGTTAGTCCACAACCAAAATGCACAAGAAGTGAAGATGAAAGCATCATATCACAGGACAGAATCCAAACCCCCACAGTGAGCCCAACCAGGTGTAGAGGGTCTTCACATAACACAGAGTCAGACTGGCAGCTGGAACCCACAAGAACCTTGACAGAACAGAATTTGGACTTGAGTACCATTACAGAAATTGGTAGAAAAAAGGAATCCAGTTCACAGGAAGCTGTGTCATCCCAGGTATGTAGCATTCCACTCATGAATGTTTATGTATTCTCATAGTATAAAAGAATTGTAGATGGAATATCAAGGAAGTTAGATAGAGTTGAAATTGATAATATATAACTGTAAGAATTCAGAGCATGCCAATTTGCAGCTGTAATGAGGTTCAAGAAACTTACTTTATTGAGACATAGGGAGAAGATTAGCATGTTGATTTGAATTGTAATTATTTCAGGGTCAAGCATGTGAAATTCTAATCAAAGAAGAGATGATGGAAGATATAAAGGATAGCGAAACTGGTGCATCTGACACTGGCTTGGATTATGCATCTGTGAGTAGTGATGGAGGGTTACCTTCTATATCAAGAGGTGACCATCTAGAGACTACCAATTTAATGATGATGAAGCTTGAACAGTCCAATTCAGGCCAACAACCTGGTCTTCAACCTCTTGTCAGGCAGGACACCTATCCTGAGGGAATGAGCACAACTTTACCAGGACCTTCAGATATACAGGGAGTAAGTTATTACTTCTTTCCTTGCAGTCAGTTCCTTGTGCATGGAAGATTCTCTGGAAATACTCAGGTTAGGTTTCAGCCTACACCTTCGTGATTTGGTAGCAAGGCAACAGCCTTCACCTACATTTTACAAACAACCAAGGTTCCCATAGCTAATTCTTGGAAAGTGGGGTATCCCTCAGCTTTTTAGCAACTGCCATTGATGCTTGTGTCAGGATTCAGCATGCACCCTCATGATTTGGTGAGAAGATAACAGCCATCACTCCCACTTTACAAATGACCAGTGTCTTCACAGCCAATGCTCTTGAAATTGGGGCCATCCTTGGTCTTTCAGCATCTTCTGCCAGTCTGATGTTGTGAACCCTCTCCCCAACAATTACTAGGAGCTCTTGTTTCCTGGTATTCATGTGCTCTTTCACATGTCATAGCTCACCACAGCAGTCTGCAGTCAGTTTTTGAGATCACTATCCCTTTTCTTTCATTTTCTGTTTATTTACTTTTAGGGTGCTGCCTGACTCCACCAGGTTTAGGTTACACTGGTAGTGAATATTCATGTTTAGTGAGGCTTTATTATTGTCAGTTGATGAAAGCGAGTGCAGTCTCGTCATATAACTTTTCACTTCACGTGATCCATCCTGTCCCTGCTACTGAGCATGGTGCAGCCTTAAAGCTGTAGGAGCTTCTGCATAAGGGTTCTTGGGATTCACATTGGTTTCCAGGAGCCTTTAAAAAGGTCCAGGGTAGCACCAGGAGTCTCTCATAGAAGATGGTCATGTTTGCTTGAGAATATGCTATGAGTGAAAAGTCGCCTTTGGCAAGGTTATTTCATTGGGAATACTGACTTATCAAAGACCTTCCCGCTCCAAAGGAGTCTGCGTTATCCTACTACTGGAAGTACCTCAGCCTCAGGTTGATGGAACCTTTAGGAAGGTCCATTGTTACCCTAGGAATCATTCTTAGAAATTATATATATATATTTATTATTTTATTTATTATACTTGATTGCTGTTTCTCGCGTCAGCGAGGTAGCGCCAGGAAACAGACGAAGAAAGACCCATCCCCCACATACACACATATATACATACATGCA
>JAYMFT010232959.1:0-11164 GCA_038088735.1 Panulirus argus
AGAGAGAGAGAGAGAGAGAAAGAGAGAGAGAGAGAGAGAGAGAGAGAGAGAGAGAGAGAGAGAGAGAGAATGAGAGAGAGAGAGAGAGAGAATGTGAGTACGTGAGAGAGACAGATAACAGAAGGCCCCCTTGGGCCATGTCTATGTTATCTGTTTATATTTCACATCCATCTGTTAATATATCTAATTAAAGAGGATAAGGTGAGGATTGAATAGTGTGAAGGCTTTCTCATCGCCATCTCATCCCTCCAAAAAAGTACAGCAGGGATGAGGAAGAATGGGTGACAAGCCTCGCATATGTGAAGCAAGTCTGCATGGAATTTAACAAGATAGAACGGAAGTGGGAAAAAATCCTGCGATAAAATCTTACTACCCTATACAACCCTTTGTTGCTCTGTGCTCCACTCTGGTAATTGGTTTCCATTAATCTATCCAGCATATTTCTCTGATGTGGAATGAGACAAAGGAATTAATATACATATCCATATATTTTTTTCTTTGCATTCAGTAGCTAACGAAATTGACGAGAAGATTATCCAGCTGGTTTTCAAGGTAATTAGAGACTTTGCACTAACAAGATTTAATTGTCAGTTGTTCCAGTGTTTAATTAATCTTTTTTTCTTTTTTTTGCATGATTTTTGCTCACGTCAGTATTGCATCTTTAACCTCGAGTCTTGCTTCAGCTGTCCTAGTGACAGTATTGATTTATTTCTCGAAGATATCCTGGTGATTTACTTCGTCAATTTGACTCAAAATTTTGAAGACTTTTATCTTAGCTTTTCTCAATACAGCGACTTGTACAAAGCTTTATCATAGCTTTTCTTCATACAGTGACTTGTACAGTGCTTTATTTTAGCTTTTCTTCATACAGTGTCTTGTGCAGTGCTTTATCTTAGCTTTTCTCAATACAGTGACTTTTAAAGTGCTTTATCGAATGCCCTTTTAAAGTCTATGTATATTACATCAAAGGGTATTTTAGAATCCAAATTGTCATACATAACAATGAAAATTTCGGTAAATTTTTTAAACAAGACTTATGGTTGCTGAAGCCTTGCTCGTATAGTCAGTGTTTCATGATCTGGAAATTTTAGAATTTTGTCCCAGTATTTTCTACGATCCTTTTGCTTCAAGGAACATTTTTTTTTCTCTTATTTGTAATAAATATTGGTGTCGAGGATAAATATTGTATTGTGAGAGGGTTCAGGATGAAGGCAGAACTTGGATGAAAGGAAGTGAAAAAGCAGAGTTTATACATTTCACATTACACTTTCTTAACACTTTCCAGCCTTAATGTGGAGCTGTACAATCTTCACCTTTTCAAGTCGTGGGAGAACTACACAATAACGTCAATGATTTTTACGTAGGAATTGTTAATCTTACGTAAAACAGAGATATCGAAAACCAATTTGATCTTTAACTTTCGCTGTGTGTGTGTGTGTGTGTGATAACGAGACCCGAGAGAATAAAAGATAAGAAACTGTCACTCTCGACTGTGACCTCTCATGACAGATGACCTGACATTATCATCCCAAGTCTAAATGTGTTGAGAAATGTGCGTATGATCCTCAGACTTCGTGATACTGAGAGATGCACATTCACACAACGATGTTTGTCAAAAATCTTCCGTCTTTGAATATGCAGCGCCAACGGGAGTGAGATGAACCATAGAGAACCGAATGCTAAAAGAGCCCTATTCGTTATTTAAGGTTTATATAATTTGAAACACAGTGATTCGAGATGTCATGAGATCTTGTTGTTGTACCTGGAGCCTTATTGGCTCTTCGTGCTCTCTGTAGCCATCAGGGATCATGGCAACAAAGTAGAGGCAAATAATATTGATCTCGTCCTTATTAGTTAATCTATCAGTGTCTGTGAAGGGCATACACGGTGACAGATCTCGTAACTGGCTGACTCTCGACTACAGAAACTAGGGCAGAGAGAGATAGTGGCTTATACAGACACAGGCAGCCACTATATAGACACAGGCAGATAGAGGCAAACGCTACTCGGACGCTAAGAGCTGTATGACATCGGCGTCACTGGCTGACACTTGCAGACTCTGGTTAACACTAGATGACACTGGCTGACAAGAGAAGACACTGACTGACACTAGCAGACACTGGCTGGCACTAAGAGACACTGGCTGACATTGAGTAACACGGCAGTGCCAGAAATTGCCTCCTCAAAGACATTCTAATCCTCCGTGTGTTGTAATATCCTCTCCAGTAACGATGCCGTAGAGGTGATTTTCCTCTCGTAAAAGATAACAATAGCCCATAAAACTGTCATATAAAAAGATCATGTTATAATCGTCTGGAAGTCACTTTGATCAACAGCGATGTTTCTAAGGAATCTCGCCTGTTTTTTCAGTGTTATTCGGTGTTTTACATGCTATGGTTTTCGGTAAATTAGGAATCGAGTTCAGCTCATATTGATATCATACTTTGAGGTCCATTGTATGAATAGGGTATCTTCTCTACGTCTTATTAAAAGAACGCCCATAGCTTCTTGCTCTGTTTATAGTGAAGGATGTTTATTCATATTACTTCTAGTGACCTGAAAGATAGATATAGGACATATTTTTTTAAGTAAGGAAATACTTTTTCTTTTCTATTTTTTTCTCTCTTTTTTTTGAGGAATATATCCTTCTCCTGCCTCCCAAGACCCACGGCTCAAGCCAGAGTGTGACACTGTGACGAATGAAAGCAAGAGAAAATGTGGGATGAGAATATTTGTAATGTAGCCAGGGTCCAACTAGGCTCACGTGAGGATTCCGTGTGGGTAATGGCGGAGGACTCATTATGCTTGTTGACTCCAGGAGCCGCGGGGATCCCCTGGTGGTGGTCAGGGAGAGAGAAGGATATTAGGGTACGATCCTTAGGAGGACGTAAAGACACGTCCTGAGTAGACGAGCTGAGGTACAGGAGGGATTTTCACTATAATGAGTCAAGGAGGTAATTCTGCGTGAGAGTCTTCTTCATCACTGTCGGTGACTGTGTTAAAAGCCTCTTACAGGCAGTCTTACTTAAGAATATATATATATATATATATATATATATATATATATATATATATATATGTATGTATGCATGTGTGTGTGTGTGTGTGTGTATTTGGCCCTGTTGTCATTCAAGTTCTTGTCTTGATCTCGTTAGTCACTCCAGCTTGCACTGTGAAATCCCTCCCATCTGGAAGCTTGCCACCATAATACACATTCAAAAACATTCCAAGCCACTCAACTCGCCCTCCTCATATACCGTCCTATATCGATGACTGTCTTCAGTATCGAACCTCTTTGAAGAATGGATCTAAAATCGTAATAATGCAAACAGTCTCGCTTAAATCTGCACAAGATTGTTTTACATCTACATACTACTCATAGACCTCGCACGACGCATCCTAGATACCTTCAACTAACCTCAACCCCCAACACGTACAATATAAGTGGAAATAGACATAAGATAATGCATTTGACGCAGTCTCCCAACATATTCTCTCATACAAAATACAAGGCTGCAAGCCACACAGAACAGAGCACAGAGAACAATCACAGGCTAGCAAGCAACTGCAAGCACTCAACACCTACACATTGAAACGGAGATCCTCCTCCCAATGCAATCCCATATCAACATTGCTCTCCAGCTAAATCTTTGTAACAACAGTGGACCCCTCCCACCCAAACCACTCCGTAATAAACCACCAATCAGGGAGAGAAGGGGAAGTGGGTGGGGGAAGGAGAGGGGGGGGGGGATCAGTGACGGCAGCACTTCAGTAGCTGTCAAGTGTCACTTCTTTGACCCCAAGTAACTGCCTTTTCCTTCCGCCAAAACCGCACCTGAGCTGCTGGCTTTTAGTCCATAAACATGCAGTCAGTCTCTCCATCTCAGGCATAATACTTGCCAACTCGTAACTCGCACGAATCGTTCCACGTGCATATATTTTCCTGCGGGACAAAGATGCGCTGACCTTGCATTTGGGCAAGATCGCCTCGTAATTACTCGTAAGTAGATACTCTCTCTCTTATAGTATCTCTCTCTCCAATTAATTAATGGTCATAAATGAAACATTCAGTCTAATACAGGTTGTATACAAACCACGAGAGAGAGAGAGAGAGAGAGAGAGAGAGAGAGAGAGAAAGAGAGAGAGAATTATATCGGGTCTAGGGAAGATTGATGTCCTCAATCCCGACCTATACACATGTTCGCCGACAAAAACACTCGCTTGAAAGGGATGGATTGTGCGCCAGCAATTAGTAATGGTTCCTGATGGTGCCAGCAATGGTGCCATTTGTCGGGGATTGAAATGAAAGACGAGGAGATGGATGCCATTGATTTATTTCGGAATTTGGAGAGGCTTGAGGATTTGGACAGGTAAGCGAAATATAATGAAAGGGAATTTGGGAACGTGTTGCCTGTGGAAAGAATTCAATACTTTTCATCGGTTCGCCCTGAGAGGTTCCAAATCTAACAAATCTTAGTGTTTATTGCCCACCTGTTCCTGTCTCGGGGAAGTCCACGGATGGGCTGGCACTTATGGGCTGGCACTGATGGGATGGCACTGATGGGGTGGCACTGATGGGGTGGTGGGTTGGTACGTATGGGCTGGCACTGATGGGGTGGCACTGATGGGATGGCACTGATGGGATGGCACTGACGGACTGGTGCTGGTGGGTTGGTACGTATGAAGTGGCAATGATGGGGTGGCACTGATGGGCAGGCACTGATGGGCAGGCACTGACGGGATGGCATTGATGGGCTGGCACTGATGGGCAGGCATTGATGGGCTAGATCTGATAGGCTGACACGACTGAATGGGAGGTTTAGAGGCACTGGTAAAAATGGGAGGTAAGTCACCTTTGCAATTAGCTAATATTTAGGTGTCAGTCAACTTTAGTTTATCTTCAGACGTGGGTCTAAAAACAAATTCTTAATCTAAACATATAAGTCAGTGTTGTCCAAGATTTTTTGTTTTTGTTTTTGCCTATTGTACTCAATTTTACCTTCTGCCATTAAGTACCCCCATGACTGATTAAAGTCAATATTTGGAAGGACAATGCAAATTATATTAAAAGTTCGTCTGATTTGAGTGCTGGACAATAATTCATCATTCAGTATACTAAAGGAAAAAGACTAATGAAATATAAAAATACTTGAAAATTACTTACAAATCAATGTGAAATATGGGGTCGATGTTCACTGATGATTTTTGCCATTCTTGACGAAAGAGAGGCTACTGCAGTGATCAGGCTTTGTTCCAAGTTTACCTTTAGGCTGTTTCTCTGTTTTGACTTGATAACGCTCATTGCAGAGAAAGATGCTTCACAAAGGCAGGTAGACCCAAAGGGCAGAAGGGTTTCCGAAGTCTTTTCTCCTAGGTCAGGGTGCTCCCTCTTTATACAGCTCCAAAACCGCGTGAGGATTGTGCTTTCAAATATCAGTTTGAGGCCAGGGTCTGAACACACCTCTAACAGTGCTTCCTGAAGGCAAATGGGAAGCTTCTTCATATTATTTTCAGAGAAGAGGAATGGATTCCTAACCCAATCCGGCTGTGTGGATCTCTCATATATGTCAGGAAAGTAAGATTTAAGAGCACAGATAAAGTTGGTCGAATGTTCCACAATAACTGGTTTCACAGTCTCTCTCTCATCACTGTTACTGGAAAAATAAACATCTGACAGGAAAATACGTAAAATCTCCCTATGAGCATATCTCCTTCCGCAACTCTATTTTCTTTAGGAAACCACCAACTTTATCATATAAGTTGAGAGTGTTTGTTTCATACCCTACAGAGACAAATTTAACTTGTTCAGTTTGCTAAATATGTCCGCAAGATATGCCAGTTGTGCAAGCCTAGATGTGTCTTCAAAAAATGTGGCAAAAGGAGATCCATGTTCTGATAAAAAGGAGCCTACCTCATCTCGCAACTCGAACAACCTGGCGAGTACCCTCCCTCTCGACAGCCAGCGGACCTCTGCGTGCAGTAATAGCTGTGTGTGCTCACACCTTATGCTTTCGCGCTGTCTGTGAAACAGGCAAGCATTAAGTGGCCTTGACTTTATAAAGCTGATTAACTTTGACGCCGTCATTCAATATCCCATGCAACTCTGAACTCATTCTTAGGATGCTAATGATTCTCTGTAAATGATGCACTGAGTCTACTCCACATCAGGATTTTCCTTCTTAATCCCTGCAACGAGTCCCTTTCCAACTAAGCCCTTGTTCAGATAAGAACTTATTAATGACACTGAAAATGGCTTCCCCAGTTGTTTATTCTAATTCTTTTGCAATAAAGTTCATGTTCATTTATATCATCTCCATCAATGTATCTCACATATGAGACAAGTTGAGCCTGTCCGCTGACGTCAGTCGATTCGTAGAGTTTAAAGTGAAAAAGACTGGCTTATTTTTAGCTTATTCACAACTTTATCTATAGTATCTGTATTCATTTCATTTACCCTTCGAGAAACAGTTTAGTGTGACAAAGGAACAGCCTTTAGTTGGTCAGCTGCCTTTTTATTTGGCATTTTTTCAGCCATCACAACTGCAGCTGGCAATGTCAGTTCTTCGGCTATATCAAATGGCTTTTTAGCTGTAGCAACTAATAAAGATATAGCTAAGGATACTTCCAGAGCTTTACTACTTGTGGAGGATTTCTTAATTGTTGTCTGGGAACACTTAAAATCAGAAAGTTCTCTTTTAAAAACTCCGCCGGTTTACCAACATGACACAGATGTTTTGTGTCAAGGTGACGTTGGAGGGGAACTGGTTTCATGCTACTGTTGGCCAACCTCTCCCCACAGAAGAAGCACAGAGCTTCTGGAGGATCACAATTCGTAGAAGTAAATCCAAAAAGCAACATAATCTTCCTCGGATTGCCTATATTTAGGTGGATCAGTTCTCTTTTTCTCCACAGCTGTTTGATTTCCTTCACTTGCTGTGGCTGGTACAGCTATCACTTTTTAACTATCTATCCATATTTCTTCTTGTTAGAAAAATAGCTGTTAGTTTACACGTGAATTTGAAAGAGAGATGTTCGCACACTTCCGCTCCTAAGACGAAACTGAGGAAACGTGACTCGAGCGAGATCATCACTGTTCCCGTACGCGTCCTGCCCCGTTTCCTCTCCCTCCTCCTTACTCCCATCTTCCCTCAATTTCTTTCTCGTTCATTTTGATTCTTATTCTGTTCTCTTTGTCATTCACTTTAGTTGGAAGGTGTGAAAGTGTTGTTGTTATTCAATCATTCCGCATTCTTAAACAGTCACACAAGCACACGTACATGTACACATGCTCGGTAAAGTTACTGATCCAAAATGCCATATGACCTGTATATGATGAAATATGAAAAGAAAAAAAACATCATTAACTTCTCACGTTCCCTGCTGAACAATGCTGTGTACCCGCAGGGGTACACGTACCCCAGTTTGGACAACACTGATTATAAGGTACACACACACACACACACACACACACACACATACATTTAGAGACAGTATACATACATTTGTACATTCATATACATATATACACACAAGGATGTTTATTTATTACTTTTTTAGCAATGGGCATTACTATTTGGACCGGTTAATCGCCAAATACAAACCTTACTTGTTGATTGAATGAAAAATCACTAGCAATGCGGACCATGTCGATGGCCGATGACAGATTAGAATCTAAGTCATTACCGACCAACAAAGGATTCGAGCCATTTGGAACTTACAGTCCGGGGAAAAACAAGGCATTCCCCAGGCAACGTGTGAGGCAGGTCACGTCCTGCAGCCACGGTGTTCCTGCAGGAGGGGACGCTACCCGTCACTGCCGGGGAAGCAGACTGGCAGGGTAAACCGAGATCTTCATTACAGATTCGATTACCACCCAGCGCGCCTTTACATACTTCACATCAAGTTCCAGTGCTTTGTTTCTGCTAAAGTAAGATACGTAATGTACTTAAGAACGTGATATAAGTTTAGGATACTTTATTAGTACGGAAATATAGGTATACGTCACTCGCATCACCGGCTTTTTATAACTAACTTTCTTCACTGGGAGTGCCACTGGAGGGAGTGGCACCGGAGGGAGTGCCACTGGAGGGGGTGCCACTGGAGGGAGGGCTAAGCAGGACGCAGGAGGGAGGAAGGTTCATCAGGAGGTTAATTAAGACAACAGTGAGTTATGTACATTTGGCTCTGCAACAATAAACAGGACTAACCTGACCTGGCCGGAGTCTGGATGATGGTGCTGAGAACACAGTAAGAATTGCTACCAAGACTGGTCTATTACTGTATGTAGGTACGGCGGGTAGTGCGTGCTAGGGGCTTGTCGGTTCCGTGTCTGATGGAAGCGGTGGATAGTACGTATGATTCAGGTCACAGACGGGGCTTCGTAATGTCATTTTCCAGTAATCTAATCACTCAGTTTTTCATTTCTCTCAGATTACTGTAGTTCATTATGTCTATATATCCATTTGATATGATAGCTAACTATATGCTCTAATTGCTACTCATCCCTACCGTCTTTCTTCGTACCCTGTGGACTGCAGACGTCACTGGTAGCGGTGAAAATCATACCCATTCAAGGCTTTGATCATTACTTCTGATCTTCTGCGTGATGGATATACGCGGTACTGCATTTGTCGTGAGGTGTGAGCGGAGCGTTTAGCATTCCTTCCCTTATATCTGTCTGTCTAGCCTCTCTCCGAGGGACTTCCTGAAGCAAAGAACGAGTAGCCCCGTAACTCTGCGTACTCCTCCAAGAGTCGAGGGACTACAGTACGAAGTGGGAATATGTATGGTTTCAGAATCTTCTTGAACACCTGAAGATGGTGCTCAGAATTCTTCGAATGGTAAGCTATGAATTGACCCTGGCAACTGACAGACCCAGAGCCCAACCAACCAACCAACCAACCAGGAATTGTATGGTCACCTTGTCCACCAACCTACACATGGAGAAGACTCTCCTTTTCTCCATATTCACAGTCGGATGTCAGCTATTAACGAGTATATGTGATTAACGAGCCGGAAGTTCAGTGCTTTTATTTTCTCCTGGATGTAAAACATTTTGATTCTATTGTCGACATTTTACTTTGCCTCCGCGAGGTCCGGTCGGGCCAATTAGTGTTCTTTACTCTGACATGGGGCTCTGTATTTCAAAGTTTACCTTTAAAATATGAAGGATGTTCGCGGTAGCTTGTCTACAACAGACCAACACACACACACACAGTTATCTTTTTTTCTTTCTGTAAAATTAAAGGAAACTCCTCAGCCCTGTATGTGAGATTCTTTCCATCCCACATTTTTTTTACCCGTGATTCAAACATCGTTGGCTTTATGAATAAGAAAAAGATAACGTAATCCCAGCAACATCGTCGTAAAAGTTTTCCATTCCACATTTTATATTATGAAACAGGACGGCTGCACAAACCTGGTTATATTTTAGACAAAAAAATTTATCAAGTATTCTGTGTACCAATAGCTTATAAGGCGTGTGAGCCTTCAGTACCCCAGATGGTGATAGATATTGCATTTGCTTCGCTCCAACTCGAAAGAAAAAGCATTGGACGCTGTTCCTATGTCCGTGGATCTGTTTTGATTCAATTCCCAGCGATCAATCCTGCTTGGAGATCTTATACTGCCGTGAACGCAATCAACAGTGAGTTTTGTGGTGGTGCGGTCACCTGCGGTTGCATAGTTTCATTTACGGACGGCCCTTTGCGGTACAATGCAGATGAGTTCAGGACGGGGAAATAATTCTTATCTGTGCTAGGATGAGAGGACAAACAGTGCATTATGGTGGATGATAAAGCAACGTAGATTCGATGCATTATTTCCTGTGATATGTGTAAACAGATGCAAATTATCTCAAGGCAAAAGACATCTATTTCTACCGCATCTGAAAATTTTACAGTAGCCGCATTGGTGTCCACCTTCCATCACCAGTCATATATACATTCACGCTGAAATGAGAAATCATTTTCAAAAAACTTTCAAGACAAAATGTAAAAATTTCACAGTTGTATAGTATATATTGGACGGGTGCATTCAGACCATGGACTAGAGTCTAAACTTTCAGAGAACAGATGTTCATACTTTAACGCCAGAGCGATTTGGATAACTACGACAGAACTCATAAGTGCTCTACCGCTCTTCATATGACTAGTGTACAAACATTATATTACCGTCTGATGCCGTAAACAATCTGTACGCGCCACAAGGACAGTAGCACATCCCTACTAACCAGATATGACGCTGACGAAGTATTACTTAAGACCCACCCGCCTGCCGTGAACTATACATAAACCCACTCGCCCACCTACCGTACACCCACCTACTGTGCGCCCACCCATACCCTACGTACCTGCCCCTACAACCCCTAGAAATAGTAACAAGTAGACCAAACTAACTAAGTCTCTCTCTCTCTCTCTCTCTCTCTCTCTCTCTCTCTCTCTCTCTCCGCGACAGTCTCCCAGCTGCCAAACAACCTAACTATTTCCAGTGACAGAACACGAGCATCCTGTTGCAGTATAAACAACAAGGCTGAGGGAGACGGGGGACTAGGAGGGTGGGGTGGGGACGAGACCGATTGTTAGTAAAGTTAACGAGATGGATACAAGGCCCCCGCCCGCTTGAAGTGCCTCATCTCCTAAGTCAGGTCATCCATTAGCCCTTTGATTAATACACTAATTAATCCTACTCCCTCAGCTAGAAAATACAATGGCCTGTTGCTCAGATTTACAAATCATAATTAGTCTGATGTGCCCGGTGAATGTTGCATTTCTTTCTGCTGGTGGATTAAAGGACAGAGCAACGCTTGCTGGGACGGCAGCCAAACGGAGGCTGGCAAGTGTTTTTGTACGCGTTGTAGTTTGCTGGATTTCCTAGCAGCCGTCTTTGAGCAGGGAAGGCGATAATGACATGGATATCCTGTGAGCGTAGAAATATACTAAAGTTATTGTGCATATAACAGCATATGTAAAAAGGTATGTTATCATACATGTATATGTGTAAGTAGAGAGATATATGTATAATATATATATAAATATAAATTATATATATATATATATATATATATATATATATATATTATCCCTGGGTACAGGGGAGAAAGAATACTTCCCACGTATTCCCTGCGTGTCGTAAAAGGCGACTAAAAGGGGAGGGAGCGGGGGGC
>JAYMFT010232970.1:0-11164 GCA_038088735.1 Panulirus argus
CAGCAGTGCGGGCAGGGGGTGCCAGCAGAGCGGGCAGGGGGTGCCAGCAGTGCGGGCAGGGGGAGGGCTGGTCTTAAACACACACGGTAATTAGTTTGTTGCAAGGCTGTGCAGCCCGTGATAAGCCGGCCCCTCCACGGCCCCCTCCTGCCAAAACCCGACCTTATGGACACCCGCCGTGAGGTCCATTATTCCCGCGCGGAATTAGTGGAGGTCAGTGTTATAATCGACCTTAGGTACGGCGGGGATAAGGGCTGGGTTTCTGTAATGAGTGGTACGCAGGAGTTCGTGTTCGTAATCGACCTTCTGGACACTGGGAATAAGGCCTGCGTCGCTATTACGAGTTGACTTGCGAGCGAGAGTGGTTTGAGCGGTCTTATTTAGATTGGGAATAAGGCTGGTATCTCTCTAACGAATGATGCAGTACAAGAGGTACAGTAATTGATCTTAGTTACCAGTGAAATAAGGTCTGTTTTGCTGTGGATTGTAAATTTGGCTGAAGGATACGCTAAATTCAGTCTTGCAGGCTCTTGGGGAAAAGTTTATGTTGCTCAATAGACCTTATGTGAGCTTGGGATAAAGCATATTGAGACTGGAATTGAGAAATATATAAGCGAGAGGATGTTATAAACTGGACCTTACATATTGGTGGTATAAGGTTTATGTTACTCTGTAAAATGAACTTTTAAGAGTGGCTGGAGTAAGGTGCTATGCATCATGGAGATTAATGCTGGGATAATGCTCTAACCAGCCTTATTTAATAGTGGCATAAATCATACATTGCCTTACAGAATAACGCTGGGAAGAATGTTCAATTCGCTCTTATGAATTACTGTAATAAGGTCTATAAAACTTCCCTGATATATGAAGGCTTCAGGAGAAACCATGGCAAGGCCTGTGAGGCCACACATCATCGTTTATCCCCGACGCTACCTCGGTAAACACGGGAAATGGAGAACAAATAACCTCCTAACTGCCCACCTTAACGAGGTAGCGTCAGGAACAAACGAGCCAAGGCCACTCCTGCACACGTCCTCGTTTTCTAGCTGTCATGTGTAATGTACAGAAAAAAAGAGCCTACCATTCCACATGGAATCAACATGAATGATTCCGTGATTTACCCTGACCGCTTCCTATGCCCTGGTTCAGCCCACTGACAGCACGTCGTCCCCCATATATCACACGGATCTAATTCACCCCATCCCACGTACTCCTGTCGTCCTCTTGATTTGCTGTTGATTAATTCGAGAAATGAAGTACAAATTGATGACGTATTCAGGAGCTATGATCTAACCTGATTGTCTGTCCCGTTTGTAATGATTGGGTCTGCTTTATATGAACAATACTTAATATTATCTCGTGTAGTTGTGCATATGAAATACATTGTAGGTGATATTACGTTTCGGACAAACAGACAATGACCTCGAAACTAAGGAAAGAGAACGTAAAACATAGTGTTCGTTCAGGGCTAAAATCCGTTGCTACAAAAATATGTTCTTGTAAGAGAATTGAAAGAGACGTAACTGAGTAGTAGAGAGAGATCCGGTTGGAACCTTGAGTCGTGGCTTATATGAATTAGAAGCAGCCAGTACCAATAAGTTTACCAGTCGTGATTGGCTTTTGACCTGACATGTTCCAGAGAGAGCCAACCGCATTCCCTGGCCCAGGTCACACCTGTTCATGTTCCTCGTCTGCACTTAGTTTGCCTCATTCCTGTGTTCCCTGAGGCTCTTGAGCAGGACGGTAGCGCTTGGATGATCGCGTTTCGCGTTCCTGATGGTGACCTGCGTCTCATCAGCAACACGTGCAGTTTGACTTGTTCATTCATATGGTTTATATTTGTCCACCATTTCCGACTCATCTAAACTCTAGCTATCATTCATAATGCATAAGAAACCAGAACCCCTCTTATGTACCAGCCAGACCTCACTGACCTTTCTGTGGTGTCCACTTGACCACTTCATGTGCCCTAAGTTCAGCCCATTGTCAGCACGTCGACCCCTGTATACCACACATCACTCCGTTTCGAAGTATCACATGCACGCCACTCGCCCTCCTGTATGTTCAGCCGTCGGTGAATGGAAGCATTTTCAGTCCTTCCTCGGTCAACCTCTCTTCGCTCATCCTCTCCATATTGTTGTGCGGACTTGGTTAGAACCCATATTTCCTTCGAGTGTTAAGACGAGCGTTAAACGCCACAGAGAAAATCCCGAAGGTGGCTCCTTTATCCTCGGGCTAGTCTTCATGTTCGTAAGGTGGAGCTGGAAGCACCATATCCACTGACGATTCAAGCAAAAGAATGTTTTAAGATTGTGGCAAGAAAAAGGGGTGGTTTGGAGTCGAAAATTGTTGTATTTGTCTTGTTAATGTTATCGAAAATAGATTTTGAGTGCAGTGCATGAAGATGGAAAGAGTAGTAAGAGTGTATTGAGAACATACTGGTAAAATATAGGTACCTCTACAGAAGACGAAAGAGTAGTAGAAACAGAAAATGAAGACAGCAGAGAAATATATAAGCCGTGGGGATATGGGAAGCCTGCTAGCATGTGTGTGTGTGTGTGTGTGTATGTATACGTGTGTGTGTGTTGAGGCAAGGCTAGGTTGTGTCAGTTAACCTTTGGTTAGCCTTGGATTTAAAAAAAAGGATAATGCATTAGGGCCGTGAGGTCGGCGTCCTGCTCGCGGTAGACAGCTTCAGAGCGATACTGGGCTTCCGGAAACTTCGGAAGCAATTACGGTGTGATACCCAATATGGGGTTAGTCCCAGCAGGAAGCTGGAAGAAGGATTTTTTTCTTTCCCCCTCCCATGATTGCGTTAGGCCTGGGAAATAACGCAAAGATACGGGAAAGTGCCACTTGATTTTATTGAGAATTTGTGTGACAGCGCCTCGGGTAGGGCAGTGTGTAACTTACGGGAATATATATACATTTATATAACAGAGGGAGTTTAAACTGCAGGGAAAAGATGGTATGATAAAGATGTGAAGTCAGGATTGAGGACTGTGGCGTGGAGAAATGATGAAGTGAGTTTTGTAGTTAGTTAGGTCCGGCCATGAAGCCCATACGTGTTTGTATTGTAGCAGTAGGCGGCGTTAACAGAAGAATCCTGAAGGGGGGCATCATTTCAAGGGATGTGGTAACGGCGCGTTACAAGTGGCAAACATGAGAAAAGAGAAATGCATTTAAAAAGTTGATGCGAGGAAATTAAGGAAGGAATCTTGAATATTTTAGTGAGGGGGTGGGGGGTGGAGAATCTAGGAATGGTGGACAGGAGAACCGACTGAAGAAGCCGGTTCAGTCTATCATCTCAGTCATCATCACAGTCTCCCTTCACCACCTATCATCACTACGAGCACCACCACGTCCATCATGGCCAGCAATCCCACCACTACCATCACCACTACTAATATTACTCACCCCCTTCCCCTCCCCACCTCCACTGTATCATCCCCAACACATCCACCATCACCAACACCGTCACTACATTCCCCGTCACCACTGCGACCAGGACCGCCAATAACACCATCATCACTACAAGCTTCACTGTAACTGATTTTTTTTTTTTTTTACTGTATGCTTCACCATCACTACCATCTTCACTACACTAGGCATGTGTGCGGTGTTTGGTTCTGGTGCGTCTGTCAAAAGGATCGACCCAACGTAAGGGTACTGTGTCTTTATTTCAGGTTGAAAGGTCAGAGGTCAAGATAAAGCCCTTGGGGGGGGTGGGGATGGGGGGGGGGCCTCATGCCGTATAAACTTTCATCATAATATGTCAGCCGTAGTTCAGCCACTCGGGAAAGAATGTGGTGTGTATATATATTTTTATGTTTTTTTATTTAAGTTACGAGTTTCCTGTTTGTTGAGTGGGGTTGCGCTAGTCCCTGGAAATCGAGCTATGGATATATTCGCCCCCCATAAAACCTCACTATAGTCATATGAACCTCGGTCTTTTTGCCAGGTGTTGGCCGAGCGTACGCCGGGAGTGTTTGATGGGAGGGGTCTCCCCGCTGCGTAACGGAGCGCAAGGTGTCTCCGCTACACCGTCTTAAGTGCCCCTTGACCGTCAGTGTGTTGATGTGCATCGCTGACGGAGACGTCAGCGAGTTACGTGGAGTTGATAACGACTGATAAATGTCGGCTGGGTTCAAAAATGCGATCGAGAGGCTCCACTCTGCCACGTTCGCCCCCACCAGGCAGGTCTTTTCCTGCAAGCAAAGTTCAGAGAGGAAGGGGCAAAGGGGTTAGACACTTAGGGCCGGAGGCGGTCAAGTACCTGGGAGGGGCCCACCGTTCATGCGCCCTGCACTTCGGGAGGGGGAGAGGACCAGTTAGGCTTGGGGAGGAGGGGCTCCCCTTTGTGCCTCCAGGCTACTCCTCATTTTTATCTGGGGAAATCTCTTTGTGTGTCGTCACTTTTATCAATCTTTAATCAAGGACTTTTATTTTGAGTGATGGATGTTGATCTTCCCAAGGCAAACGGGAAAAGTGACTCTCTCTCTCTCTCTCTCTCTCTCTTTTCTCTTTTCTTTATTGCCATTAATCCTACAGACCCAAGGGTATGTTAGTTTTCCATAGCTTGAAGAGCATTTTCCGTCGAGGGAATTGATGAATCCTGAAACACTGAAGTAAAAGTAGTTTTTCGGCGAAAGATTGGAACCGCTGTTGATTAAATGCTGGAAGTTGCATTTAGTGAAATACCGAAGCTCGCGTTTCGCGAAATACTGAAACGTGTTTAGGAAGATATTGATGTTTATGTATAGAGAGGAACATTGCAATCAGTATTTTGAGAAAGTACTGAAACTGAACACTATAGAAGCATTGAAACTGACCCCTTTTTTTTTGTTGGCGAAATACTGAAATTAAAAAGTTGAGGTTAGGATGGGAGTCCCTGTAACCATCCTCTTTACTTTCCAGGTCTCGTTTTCCTTCAGTATCGCGGGGAGACTAAAAGAGCTCTCCTGCCCAACGAGATAACCTCCCTGGACACGGTGAAGGCCCTCTTCGTCCGCTCGTTCCCGAACCAGCTCACGATGCAGTACCTCGACCTTCCCTCCGTCAAGATATACATCCACGACTCCAACAAGGACATGTTCTACGACCTGGAGGACCTAGGGTAAGTAGTTGTCGGTGTTTGTTCACATTAGTTTTTGCCTCCAGTAAGAGAGAACATTTTCAGTGGTTACGTTTCTTTTATATAAAGAAAACGGATTTTTTTTTTTTTGTATATTTTTGACAATATACCAAAGCCAGTAATAAGTTATGTGAAGACGATGGCTTATTTTTTTGGGGGGGGTTTTTTGAAGATTTTTTTTTTTTTGAGAGGTTTATCTTTTTTACCCATATGACTAAAATGGCTATATTATTTTTGTAAGCCTTAGATATTTTTTTACAGATCTTTGTAAAAGGCATTAACTCGGTCTAGCAATTGATGGTATGTATCAACAACGTCTTTACACAGTGTTCTTCAATATTTTTTGTCCCGATCGTCTTTTTTACTATTTTTGATAACACTTTTTGCATTTTTTTATTCTTGTGCTCTACCGGCCCGATTTTTTTTTTTACGCGGACGAAGAAAGTGGGTTGACTGACAGAAAAAGAAAAAAGATTATTTTGCCTCCACCAAAGGCAAATATTGACGGATCAATACGTATGTAATTGCATGCAATTTTGGACACAACGGCGGTGGAAGTGATGATTTACCTTTTAGTGTTGTTACCCCCCTTTATCAATATTTTTTCCCATTTTCTCTCTTGCATTCAACACAGAAAATGTACAGATCCTGCTGTTGTACCAGGGGTAACTGTGGAAAGTGCTTATGGGAGAGGGAGGAGGAGGAGGGAACTCTTTTCCATTTGCATAAATTATCTCTGTTACATTGCTGTTGTAACTCGTAACACTCTAACGCAAATCAGCATCACCCTGACGTTACTTATGCCTCGCCGAAATTAGCCGTCTGGAGACATGCGACCACGATTGGTTCCTCTAATGAACTGACATTTATGTTAATGTATTTTAAGTTCTATAATTGATATAATTAGGTTCGGCTTCTGTCGTCTGCTGAGCCAGATGCTCAAAGCAGATATTTGGGAACTGAGTCACTGCTATTAACGAGTGGTTGAGACTTGTAGAGCCACGGACATCTAAGGGACTGAATAGTGGAGATGGATGAGTGAAATAGCGAGATAGATAGTTATTATCTACGTCTGGTGGGGGAGACTCTGTGGCAGGCCAGGAATTTAGACGAGTGTTCAAGTGGGAGGAAGGACATTATTATTCCGGGGAAGCCAGAGCGCGACTCGTACCTAGGTGGCGCCTATGTCCGGATGCTGCCACTGTGGTTCTAAAGGGTGCCATCACGGGTGAACTTTTTATTTGATTTTGATTCATTTGTGGAAAAAAGAAGTTCTGTTGGAGAACACTGTGATTCCGTTATGCCGTACGTAAATTTTTGTTCAGGTGCCACTGTAAATCGAATAAAATTTTCCTCCCGTTTTCTTTCCACAGTTGCACGGGAATTCTAACGAGGTTTCAGTGCAGTTTGTTGAATGATATTTTACCGAATGATTTGCTAGCAAAAAATACCATTGCCAGTGAACTGCTGCCGGCAACGTGCGCCGCGCTCAATAAAGGCGGTGTGTTTACGGGCCAGTTAAATGGTTCGTTGGTTATTTCGGGCTCGTGGCCTATCGACTACCAGGGGGGGGAGGGGTCGTTAAAGGAGGTCAAGTACCCTTCATAACCTCCAGGTGAATGAGCTTGAACACCCGGTTCCCTTTCATGTGTTCAAAATGATTCCCGTACCACGTACGCACTAATTATATGAGTGACCCCCCCACCAGAAAAAAATTAGATCATCAGCGAACAGAAAACGAGAAATGGAGGAAAAAAGTCAACAAAAGGGAATATAAATAATTATGGAAAGAAAAGGATTTATACGGATATAAAATCAAAATATTAAAGTGGATTAGCTATAGCGTTATATTTGGGTCATATTCTTATATTTGGTCACATATTTGGGTTATATTCTTGTATATGATCATGAGTAGTGAGTGTAATCGGGAAAAGATGAATGATTTAAAGCACTAAACGGAAAGGATGAAAGACTGTGCATATAATTATTTGTACAATGGGTACAGCAAATGGTGCCATGGTAATAAACACGGTTGTAAATTTAGATGAATGCTGATTTATATGAGGCCCGAAAATGAAAGGGTTGCAGCGATGATGAAAGGCGTTAGATTAACTAAGAATTGACAAGGAATGATCTGCTTACAGCAATTATGTAAGACCTTGAGGTTTGATTTGAGCTCTAGGGCTTATTTTTAAGCTTAGGAATTTTTTGCTCTATCTCTGTGACTATTTTTTTTTTATTTTTGACGTTTAAAGCTCTTCCTTGAGCTCTAGTGCTGTTGCTTGAAGCCTAGAGCTCTTGCATAAGTTCTAGAGCTCTTCCTTGAGTCCTCGAGATCTTGCTTAAGTTGTAGAGCTTTCACTTAATCGCTTTAAACACGTGCTTAAGCTACAGAGCTTTTGTGTAACCTCAGCAGAACTTGCGTATTCCGTAGAGCCTTTATACAAGGTGTGGAGACCTTGTTCAAGCCATAGAGCTCTCAGTTTAGGTGTGGAGGCCTTGTGTAAGCCAAAGAGCTCTCAGTTGAGCCCTGGAGCTCTTGCGTAACACCCCCGAAGGCTCTTGATAAGTTGTAGAGGCGTCCTTGGTTAAGCTCTAGAGCTCGTAACTTATGTGTAGAGCTCTAGTTTAAGGGCTAGATCTTTTACTTAGGTTCTAGAGCTCTTTCTTAAAAATCTAGAGCTCTCATTTAAGCTTGAGAAAGTAAGTTAGAGTTCCTGATCTTTTTTTTTACGACAGCTGTATCATCGGAAATGCCAACGGCACAAGTTGACTGAGAGTCGTTGTTGCATGCGACTGTCCCTACACGCGGGCAGCACTGCGCTGTAACGCCCCGACGCGGACGGATTTGATGGGGCCGGCTCACCTACCAGGTGATGGGAAACTTGCCCTCCCCTTCCCGGGTGGCAGGTCATTTGCCTTAATGTAAGGCAGGTCGTCGGGCTCACAAGAAGGGGGGGGGGGAATGAAGTCACGAGGCCTTTTTGAGCGCGACTGCGGTACGACCCTTGAGCACGACGGTATTTATGTTTCTCGAATACGACCCCTTGGGTGTGGTTGATGGCCTGGCCCTTGAGTGTCTGGCCTTAGGCCAAGGCCCATCGTAACCCAAGGGTCGTGCCGTCGTGCTCGAGGGTCGTTCCGTCGTGCTAAAGGGTCGTGCCGTCGTGCTCGAGGGTTGTACCGTCCTGCTCGAGGGTCGTTCCGTCGTGCTCGAGGGTCGTACCGTCGTGCTCGAGGGTCGTACCGTCGTACTTGATGGTCGTACCGTCGCACAGTTTTAAATAGCCAAGATGTTAGCAACACAGTTAATGTTTAACATTGCAAGAACGCGTTAAGTTTAACATTGATGGCTTCATAAGAACTTAACATTCCTTATTATCTCGGTGTTTAATTAGTCTGTTTTGGGTGAGTAATCACATGCAAGTAACTATTGAATTTGTAATCACCTGGTTTGGCTCAGTGATTACCCGCCCTGGGCGCAACTCGCCTACTTTAATGCAAATCAAGCCAACTTCCGTGAAAGGTAATTTGCATTTCTTTAGCGAGGTCGCATCATTTACAGGCTTGAAATCGTTTACACCAATTTTGATACAGTAGCAAACATGCTCACTCTCGTTCTGTAAATCGGTAACAAATATTTACATAAGATTTTTTTTACAGAATTTTAAAGAAAAAATTTAATTTTTTTTCCTTTATGATTTTTATCGATGATTCTGTCGTAGTGTGGAAAGTAATAATATTTTTTTTAGAACTACCGAAGAGAGAGTTTTGAAATCGGGATTTTTTGAGAAGTGGCTGGCCAAGCGGCCATTACCGTGCTATATATATACATGTACGCATTTTCTGTATTAGGGCCCAACTGATATGTTTTTTAACTCGTTTAGGTAAAACAGGAATTATGTAAATGGAATATGTTAATGTGTTTGTTATATGTCAAGGCGAGAACTTCGGGCGAATCGTTTTCTGTTACGTCCTTTGGGGTTAACACTTGTAAATCTGTTACTTTAACTTTTAGTCATAACTTAAAAACTTTTTAAGTGTGATATGTACGTATCTACCCCCATACTGAGTGAATTGCTTTTAGGTAGAGTTGATTTAGGTGGAGTTGATGGTGTTTATCTAAGTCTGATTTATGTATGGATGGTTTATTTTATTTTTTAGGTATACGCGGTTTATAGTTGTTTACAACTGCTTATGTGTGGATTTTCTTTCTTTTTTTAGGTACACGTGGTTTAGTGGTGACTAGTAATGTTTTAGTGTGGATGTTTTATTTTATAAGTATACGTGGTTTAGTGGTGACTGGTACTACTTGGGTGTGGATGTTTTAGTTTTTAGGTATACGTGGTTTATATCTGACTAATAGTATTTGAGTATGGATGGTTTAGTATCTTTAGTTGTGGGGTTATTTTATATAATGATTTGTCTCATATATATATATATATATATATATATATATATATATATATATATATATATATAGAAAGACTCTTAAAGGGTCGAGTTAAATGCCGGGCCAACATTACCTAAGGGGTGGTACCGTCACGCTGCTCTTAAGTGGTCACTCCGTGTGGCGAAGGGTCGTACCGTCGTCGTGCTCAAGGGTCGTACCGTCGTCGTGCTCAAGGGTCGTACCGTAGTCGTGCTCAAGGGTCGTACCGAGCTCTCTTGCTCGGACGGTCAGTGGGCAGTTGAGGGAAGGGTGGGAGAGGCTAGGTCACGTGGCTGGAGTGTTAAGAACAGCAGGCTGACCATTAACTGTGTTTATGAGGATGGGGCATAGATGGCGCCGTTGATGCACTTGTGGGTAGGTTAGCATCGTTGCTGACCGTGAATTCACGCGTGGGCGCACCCGGGCTTGAAACTTGGGTGCGGTATTTGGCCCACAGCCATCCCAGCTGTTCATCCTTACCCCCTGGGCTAGTCGATAAATGGGCATATATATATATATATATATATATATATATATATATATATATATATATATATATATATACACACCTTAGCCTAAGCCGGTTACCCAGTTTATCGACCATCCATTAGGAGGTGGATAAACAGCTGGGTTGACTGTGGACTGACTCCATGTACATCCAGGATTCGAACCTAGGCGCTCGACCCTGGGCGGGCGGAACCGTGAATGCCTCACGGGATCAGGAACGCTAATCGCTACACCACTGGAGTCCACATAAGAGTCAGAGGCCATTTTAAGGGCATTCAGTTGCCCTTATCGCCCTCACATACCCTTGAAAACGTCGAGTATAGAATCAGCCAAATGGTTTGGCGAACTGAACGTTAATATTTCATTTTCTGTTGTATTATTAAGGACTAGAGAACCAGCAGTTGGCCACGCTGTAGGTGTTTTGGGAGGAAACTGACCCAGTGGCAGGATGCTGTCGGATGCGATAACTTATTTCCCCCCCACCCCCACCTCATCCCTCCCCCTACCCTCCCCCCCGTCCCTCCTCCCCCCCTAATCTCTCCCCCTACCCTCCCCCCCTCCTCTAGTACTGTAGCGCTTTATTTCCCCCTCCCTCCCCGAGTGAAGAGAGATAGATGATGAGAGAGAGAGAGAGATTTTGTGATAAATCCCCTGTCGTTAATTCCTCTATTAACATTCACTTTGTTCTCGTCGTTTTTCTCTGCCTCAGAGATCGGTGTCGTTTTTTTTTCTTTTTTTTTTTAAACTTCAGATTTCAGCGTTCGTAGGTACCCGTTCCCGCTGTGTAGTGTACGACCCTTTCTCTTTCAACCCCCTTTGAGCGGGGCGGTACGACCCTTTGGCACGTGGGGAAACGACCCCCCTCCCCCCCTAGAGGAGACGACAGTTACAGCCCTTGGGGGTGAGTGGCCTCTCGTCCTTTCCCTTGGGCCTTAAGGGTCGGGTCAAAGGCCAGGGCCTTATACCTAGGGGTCGTGCTGCTGTGTTTACGGGTCGTACCATCGTGTTTAAGGAGTTAATTCTACCCATATATATATATATATATATATATATATATATATATATATATATATATATATATATATGTATAT
>JAYMFT010232981.1:0-11164 GCA_038088735.1 Panulirus argus
AAAAAAAAAAAAAAGAGAGAGAGAGAGAGAGAGAGAGAGAGAGAGAGAGAGAGAGAGAGAGAGAGAGAGAGAGAGGGTGTTCAGCTACTCTGGAAATTCGATCAGACAGGACACGCCCTGAAAACCAGGAACAGTTCTGCTACGGACCGTTCCCACAAGGTGATCTACACCACACACACACACACACACACACTGCTGAATCAGCTACCTCAGCCGCGGACAAGACAAACATCTTGGATTGGTGGCGTCCTTCCGGTGACGTCCGGTGGTTGGTTGACTTCCTCCTGCCCGCAGAATTGGGGAGGCTCGGGTACGGAATGAGAGGAGAGAGAGAGAGAGAGAGTCCCGGTAGCCTCAGGGATGATTGTGAAAACATCTGGTGAGATCCGACAGAGGGGGAATAATTCAGGACACAGAGACGTCGTTTACTGATATGGTTTGCACGACCCATGACAAATATGTTGCGAGGAGAAGACGCGCTTCATACGAGTGGCTTGCAGGATCAGTTAGGATGCTCCGGGGCGTCCCTAATAGCCTCATGAGTAAAGCCTTGATAGGATCCATGCGAGACATGATTCAGGAGAGACGGCAGAATCCCGGACCTTCATAGGAAGAGACGCAGAATTCAAAACAGGATTGATAAAGGACGAGGAATGTTAAGTGTTAGGATTGGGAGGAATCCTACACCCGTCAGGATAAATGACTTGGAAGATCTAAGAGAAGGATGTTCCAGGACGGTAGGAAACCATCCTGAAGGAGGCACTTGTTCCCTTGGGGCGGTGGACAGAAGGGCGTGGCGGGAGACAAGAATGAAGCTGCAGCCAAGGTTGCCCGTACTGCATCAGGTCATACCTGTTGGCCCACTCGTCGCCTCCGCCTCCCGTCTTGCTACTCAGGCTTGTCGCAACGCCCCCAAGGGGGCCGCCCCACACCACACCACACACAAGTACACCCTCCCCCTCCAGCTCCTCCGTAATACTTACGGATAAGGAAGGAGATAGATAGATAGATAGATAGATAGATAGATAGACAGACAGATAAACAGATAGATAGATAGATAGATAGACAAACAGATAGATAGATAGACTGAGAAAGAGAGAGAGAAGAGAGGGGGGCGGGCACCAAGAACCTACAGTTTCACAAGACGTAAGGTCTGGTGCCTGGAGCGTGGGTTTGTGGGTGGCCAGTGTCGCACAAGATCGCCAGGGTTGGGTGTGGCGGACCAGAGGCCATGAACAGTGCCACTTTGTGACTGCCACTCTCCAACCTCAACCCCCCCACCACCCACCCACCATAGCAGTGCCACCTGACGTGGTCCGCTGCCGCCAACAGAGCCACACAGTGATACCGGTAGTCAAGAGGTGCGACAAAGTGGTCCAAGGTCGCGAGGAGATGCTGCGGCAGCCCAGCGGTGAAGGGGGGGCATCTGAAGAGCGGACCAACGAGAGGCGAGAACCCCACGAGAGATATATATACGCGCCACCACCAGCGGTACAACCGAGTCTGCCATAATAAGTCGTCCACAACAGACCAGATGCGAAGGTATGGAGACCAGCCAGGAGTCGAACTTTACCCCGCACCCACACACATACCCCCTCCTGACGGAGGGAGGGTAACGATACCCGAGGGAGAGGACGCAAGCGTGGAGGGGGGGAAGGCAGGTTGGGAGGGAAAGGGAATGAGGCAATCGTACTCCAGAGGTCCAGCTGGCGTACTCCAGACGCTCGAGGAATCCCTCACTGCACACAGTGTACTCAAGGGACTCTCACTCACAGTCCTTTCGTGGTTTAGTCATCGCACTCGGAGGGACAAGTCATCACATTCATGGGGTGTCCAAAGGACACCGAGCAGCTGAGTCATCGTTCTCGAGGGGTTGGTTGGGGTCATCGCAGCACAGGAGGTAACTAACTGCGAAGGACTGAGTCGAGCTCAAGAGCTTGCATCACAACACTGCAAGAGGTTGACGTGTGGTCACAAAAGGCGTCAAGTTATTGTCCCCAAGGGGTTGCGTCTCCCTGAACAGACCCCAGCCTTCAAACAAAAGGGGCAGGATGGACCATACACGCCCTTAGCCTGACATCTGCATACACCCGGGAGGAGATGCAGCCATTGTGGGTATGTGTCACGCGGTCCTGGCGATTGAGTGAGTGTTCACTTGAAGACAAATCGTGTACAAATAACTTGCTGGTGACCGATCAACCGACACTTGGGGCAAGACGTCGTGCTTGTAGTCGCTCACGGTGGCCAAATTACGAGACATTTCGACAGCATCGGTTTGGGTGAGAGGTAAAGAATAATAAAAGAGGCTCGTCTTGCAATGTCATCCCACTCCTGTCCGTGCCACATATGGCTCCCCTCCACCATCCATATGACATAGCAACACCCAATGACTCGGTTTCTTGAGTGTATGAGTTACCGTACTTAGGGCAAATGGGTCAAATTGGTTATTTCGTTATACTGGTAATTGGTGACACGCAAAAATTAGTCTTGGGTGTCTAGGGAGCTGCTTGTAACATTGTATGCTTATGTCTGAGATTCTGTACAAGGCTGAAGACGTTGCATTGCCTCACCTTACCTTACCTGACGGGGGTACTGGGGTTTCGTCTCCCACCTCCCCAGCTCTAGCTATGTGTGCCACCAAGCACCCCAGGTGAGGGCCAGGTCTCCCTGGCTCCACTGCAGCCCTGTGCTTGCGTGTTGTGCAACCCAGCTCGTCTGGTACACCTTGGGGGAGGGAACCTGTCCAGTTCCCCTTTTCAAGAGGTGCGCGGGTGGGTCTTCCTCTAGTATTCCTCGCATACGTCAGTACAGTAGTAGACTTGGTTCCCTCTGATGCTTATGCAGTCTTTCCTCATGTTGCCTTCAGCGTCTCCCTTCATCACCGGATTTAATTCACCCATGCAAGCAAATTAGGTGCCAGGCTTTCCAGTATTTTCCAAGTGTTTTTCATACGTCTACGGTCTACTGTGAACAGCTTCAGAGCTTCTGGCTTGAGCCGATAGATGACTCGAAGGCAAAGGTTCTTTACAAGTCCTCTGGCTCAGCAGTTTCTCCGGCCCTACTTCCCTCGTTTTACAAGTTCTCATTATCCGCCCGATCATCTCCCTCGCCGATTCTAAAGCTTCTTTGTTGTGTATGCAGAGCTGAGGTCACTCGACGTCACTGCTCCAATCTTAACTACGATGCGTTTCTCTCGTGTTATGATCGATCAGTCGCGTTTCCCTTTGTTATTCCAAGGTACTGAAAACTTCAGTGGTGTTCTTGAAGTGTGCAGAATTACCGACACGAAAAGACCCCATTACATCAAAACCGTTTCCATTCAAGACACTGCTGAACTATTGATGTCAGAGGAGGTGTTGTGACCTCAAACACGTTACCAAGTAAGAGTGGTGACATCAGAGACGGTGATATCAGCGGGAGGTGTTGTGACATGAGGTGGCGAGGTCGGGGGTGCATGGCGGGCGGGACTGGGGCCGCGTGCGGTATATGTCGGATCCAACAGCCACGGTGAAAGTGGCCAACCTTGAGGCACACCCGAGGCAGGACCGGCCGGCCAGCCGGCCCGCACGGAACAGAACGGAAACCTTCACATCCAGTAAGTGTGGCACAAGGGGTCTCGAGGGAAAGAGGAGCCCGTCTTCGTTTCCTCCCCCTTCGCCGCCTCTCACGACACCATCGCGCGTCCTAGAGCCTCATGGGAAACACCCATCACGTTCGAGCCCCGTAGGGAAAGCCCTGAGTCCCGTGCTGGTGAAGTCAACTACACGAGGGCCACGTTCCCGGGGCGCTAAGTGGTTGACGCATGCCAAGATAACTGAACAGATTATCCTAATATCTCTCGGTTTTATCTTCTTTAGGAATAGCGAGTAGGTCGGGTGAGAATCGAGTTGGTCTGTGCTGGGGGGGTGGGGTTCGAAGCCGTGTCTCCAGAGTCTTTTGGCATTAAGTTCACAAGTTGTGTTGGTGGTGCAGACCAGGCGAGCCGAGGGGACACGGACCTACATTCAAAGTTCAGTCAGCACGGTCCCTCCCACTCAAAGTCCCTGCTGGTTGATAGCTTTAACCCCACTCCGCCACTGGTGATTAAACAATTTGACTCCTCCGTCCTTGCTGGTTGTTAGCTTGGCTCATCGGAGAAAAGCAAGAGTCTGATTACCTTTCTCCGTGAGAAGACCTGACGTACGATACACATTACTGCTTCAGCTGGATGTCAGCTTGGTGTTAAGTTTCTGCCCTCCCTCACCTGGGGAACTTGGTAAGGATTAGTGATGCTCACTTTACAGGCATCCAGCGCGCTCGCTAATCTCTGTTTGCAGCTTTATATATATATATATATATATATATATATATATATATATATATATATAAGGTCTAAAAGTTCTGCCTCAGTGGGTAACGTAAAAGGATTTTCTTCCAGCAACAAGAATCATCGAAAGGATTGAATCATTTATTTTTTGCGACTTTCAGTAGAAAAAAAAAGAAATGAAGAAATAAAAATGGTGGTGTCGTATTTCTTTGGTGGATAACTGACGATACTGAAACACAATGTCCAAACTGGGATCCTTGCATTCCGCAGCACAATACTGAGTTGCGAGGACAAGCGACGTGCAACACTGCCTTGCATTACCGTTGTTGCCCATACGGTACTGACAGTGTTGTGTTCCTCAATAGTTCAGGTGTTCTGGGACGGGTTTCTTGCTCCCTGTTGTTCCACGAGGCCAGCCTCACAAAGAGGAGTCGAGGTGGTGTAGTCACGTCCGGGAGGAACCCGGTGGCCATCCTTCCACCTAACCCATGCGTCAGGAACGTTCTCGTTCAACCGTTTCCGAAAGTATCATATCACATGCCATGGTTCATTCCATGAAGAGCACGTCACACCAACCCCCCGTATATCACTTCGCTCCAAGTGACTCTTATTCCGTGCACGCCTTTCATCCTCTTGAATGTTCAGGCCCAGAGCACTCAACACCTTATTCACTCCATCCTACAGTAATCAGTTCGGTCTCCCCTTTCTCCTTATTCCCTCTTCTTCCGACACATAAAGTATATCCTCTTCGTCAATCTCCTCTTACTCATTCTCTCCATATTTCTCGTCCATTTCAGCACATCCTCTTCACCTTTCTCAACCACACTCTTCTCATTACCATTACTCTCTGGTATCCTGTCATTACTTATTCGATCAACCCTTCTCACACCACATACTGTCTCCGGCATTTCCTTTCCAACACATCCACATTCTTCTGTACACTCACCTCATGCCACGCATCGATAAAACATTGTCACGAGTCCTTTTCTTTTAAACATACCCATTCTCGTCCTCATAAATAGTGACCTCCCTTTCCACATAGTCCTCAATGCTTCCAGAACCTTCGTCCCCTCACCCACCCTATGACTCGTTTCAGTTTCCATGGTTCCATTCGCTGCCAAGTCCGCTCCCTGGTTCTAAGACATTTCACCTCCCTCAAGTTTCTCCAGTCAAACTCAACCCAGACAAACCTGACTCCTTGCACAACTAAATTAAGTAATCCTACTTTACTCACATTTACTCTCAACATTCTCCTTTCACATACTCTTCCAAACCCAGTCACCAACTTCTGCAGTTTTTCGCTCGAATCCGCCACCAGCGCCGTATCATCGTCAAACAACAACTGACTCACCCCTTCAACCCTCACCCACGACAGACTACATACCTGCCTCTCTCTCCTATACTCTTGGGACGGTATGATATACACTTGTAGGTATTACCGGACTCTGCCTGCTTGAAGTTACACCGCCATTGTAGAGTCATCTTTGACGAGGTCGTTTTATCGTCATTTGACGAAAGTGAGGACAGACTCGTCATTAAACTTCTCGCTTTATAGGAGTCCATCTGTCCCTGTTACTGACTGTAGCGCAGTCTTAAGAGCCGCTGGATCCCCTGGAAAAGAGGTTCAAACAATTTGTCTAATTTACAAAACAATTTGAGTGCGTTATTATCAAGTGTTGGGATGAATCTCTCTTGTGGCGTAATAGCAATTTAGTCCAAATCACGATGGAACGCCGCCATCTTTATTTACATCATCAGCTGATCTACTCCCCCCACCCAATCAACAAATTATCTACACACACAAAGAACTTACGAAGTTTTTTCCAATCAATTTCTAATAATCTATTCTTTTTCATTCAATTTCCAACCAGAGATAAGTAGTAAGTGCTGTGTGAACGTAGTAATTACTGAACCTTAATGACATATCTCAGACACGGACGCAACAATACATGACATTCGAATGATATTTGTCCATTTTCTTTTCGTCTGTCGCGCGGTCTATAATTTTGATATTAAAGTCTCATTCCTCAGGATCTAGATCATGTGAACAACTTTTGCCCCACAGGAAATGACATAAAATGGAATTTTCGACACGAGTGCACGAAACGAGAAAAAAAAAATCGCTAATAGCGAAAATTAAGATGAATCGCTTTTCAACAACGGGCGCCAACATCTTGGGCGGGTGACAGAAAATGGGATTTTCCGGTGTGATAGGCTCTTCATGTCGGATCATACCCAAATAAAATCATTTCAACTCTTCATCACAGCAGCAAACAATAATAAAGGAAAACCAAGGGAACTGAAAACTTCTCCCTCTTCTCATTATGTATCAAGACACAGATCACAATTTCTCCATGCCAAATTCGTGATTACAATTCAGTAAACATGTACTCGTACTTGATGGGAAAAAAAAATTATGTCCGCCATTATAAACATTGTAAATGCTCGCTTACTATCGCCAGCCTCAACTCTGCTCCCAGGACGGACAACGACAGGTACTCTACCTTCATTCCCAGGACGGATAACGGCACGACTGTTTCACCTCTATTCCCGCGACGTCCACTTCATTTCTTCCCAGGACGGACAACAACATGATCCGCTTCTCTTGTTCCCAAAATGGACAAGGACCACGTCCGCTTCAACATCCGTTCCCAGGACGGACATAGACACGTCCGCTTCCCCTCTGCTGCCATAGGACTGTACACGGCTGAGGGTATATAGTGGTGATGGCGAGTACCCCCGGAGCTAGACATGGCGGCGACGCTCCAACCCTACGGCCGCAAAATACCAGGACGGAGGAGAACCTAGACGCCACGACAGATGCCACAGACCAGGACGAGGGACTATAACGTGCTCGACAGGGGTTCCTGTGAACACTGGAGTCCAACTAGATCATGGAAAAATAATACAAATATGGAAGACCCTCCCCCCCGAAGAAAAAACAAATGGGGCTAACAGACCAAGCTGAGAACCACTAATAGGCCATACCTTTTAGGAGTCTGGAGAGCCAGTCGCCACAACGGCCTGGCTGGGGTGATCCACGGAACAACAGCTGGTCTCCGGCAGAAGACGCCTTTGCTGCGCTCAGCTCATCCCCCTACCTACCCGCCTCTAACTCTCCTCCCCACACGATAGGCTTTTAAAAAAATTAAACCTACAATTACCGTCTATATGAATATCTTTATTAAGCTGTTATAATACGATTAAAGTAAGCTTTACTAGTAATTAGCTTGATGAAAAGTAGGTTCTACTAATAATGAGATTAAGAAAACGAAACATTCTAGAATACGTCAAGGGACATTACGCTCTAAAGGATTCCATCATTTCCCTGCTGCTGATTGTAACGCAGTCTTGAAGCTGCAGAAGCCCCATTAAATGGGTCTTGGGGTTATAGAATGAAAATAATAACTATATTGAAAAGTCATGCTTTACACTTCAGAAAAAATATCATGAATTCCTTCACTATATCGAACACTTAAAAAAAACAAAAAATATTGCAGAATGTTATATTTCAATCTTGTACCTTCGTCTTTGATTAGGTAATATTGTCATTATAATTTCAATTACTTTAATTATCTGACTTTTAAAAAAGTTTAAAGGGCAGGCGTGATCATAAGCAGCGCAAGTGGGAGCAAAATATTATTGGAACAACCGTCTACGTCATAGGTCCGAAGGTCCACCAGACTTCCGTGATCGCCTTATCCGGCTATTTATAAACCGGCCTCACTACCTGCACTTCCGTGCGCAGGGCGGCTTTGGCGTGCAGGGCCAACCTGTAGTGCACTTCCGTGCGCAGGGCGGCTAGCGTGATGGAATGCCATCATTCTTTGCCTCTGGCAGATTCTTCTGTGGTAATTCACTCACCCCTTTGTTGTGGGGCGGTCAGGGGTCAGCAGGCCCCCCTTAGACGGTCAAATGGAGTGGAGGGGGGGTCACCAATAACCCTCCTTCCGTACCCTCCAATGGGATAAATAAATCTTTAGACGCCTAACCGAAAACATACACACACAAACACACACACACACACACACTCTCTCTCTCTCTCTCTCTGACACACATTAACATCAATAACACGACTACAGTGTGAAAGATTTAGAGGTAGTACAGTGTATGATACCACAATGATCAACGCGGCTAATACAACATGTTAGTTTGACGTCACGCAGTGTGTCGCCGTCCGGTAAACGGTAGTCTGTAGTGTGTGGCAGAGAGGTTAAGACACCGCGTGTCGTGAGATCAGGACACAGCACAGTACCCATGAGGTCGCTCGTGAGCCGTGAACACCCTCTCCTTGCGCCATAACCCCCTCCCCCCCTTGCATCAACAAGGAAGGCGTCAGGTCATGATATGGCCTGACGCACACGGTTGCCAGCGACCAACAAGGCCAGCCGACACGGCCGTCCGTCCCTCGGCTGGCGGGGCCACACTCGCCCCACCTGACCGGGTAAGGCTGGATGGTGGCACCGTTCGCGGCAGCCGCACGCGTCATGATCCGGGCAGATCCGTCTGGAACCAGCTAGCCATCCGCGAACAACAACACAACAGAGCTACGGCGGATGGCCCGCCACATATAACAACATTACATAACGAACTGCTGGAAGGCTTTGTTCTAGATGCGTTTTTTTCTTTTATTGCTCGCCCACTTACAACTATTAAAAAAAGGGATCATAAGTGTGCTAAGGTCACTACTTAAATGTCTTCTACCACTGTGATGGATTGGGACTGGCTACAGACCCAGTAGACCAGAGGAGCTGGGACGGGCTACCGACCCAGTAGACCAGGAGGCCTGTCACGGACCGGGAAACCCAACAAGAGGACCAACATCGTCACCCTGACTCGTCACCAGCACACATCCGTAACCCTGACCCCTGGTGACTCCCGTCCACCCTCGGCTGTCTCGACCAGTCACGGTTGACCCGTCACAACCCTCCCCGTCACACGTGTTCCCTCACACTTGTACCCGTCACGCTCGCTCCCCTCGTCACACTGGCCACGTCAGGCATTCAACGTCACGGTTGCTCTCATCCGTCACACTTGACTCCAATACAAGTACCCCCCCCCCCCCCCCCCCCCCCCGGCACAAACACCCCTTCCCCCCCCCCCCTCCTTGTTTCACCTTCTGACGTCACCGTCCACCCCACTGGTCACGTGACCACAATTAGCGCACATTATTCACCCAGTTATCGCTGATTTGTACGTGTGGCTTGACTACCCCGTCTCCTCACCCACCAACTGGGAACGTAACACACACACACACGTATGACGTCAAAAAAAAACGTAACTAGATCCTCACATATAATCAATATATGAGCAGGTGCTCACAAAATACCAATCAACACACAGTAGGACAGGACAGAGAACTATGAAATCAAAAAGTCACACACACACACACACACACACACACACACTCCCTCTCTCTCTCCACTCTCCACTCTCTCTCTCTCTCTCTCCCCTCTCCCCTCTCTCTCTCTCTCTCTCTCTCTCTCTCTCTCTCTCTCTCCCTCCCTCCCTCCCACATGACACTCGACGGCACGTAACTCACACAACTCGTCAGCCCTCGAGCTCTGAAATTCTCCCTGCGGTGAGCGCTACGTGCTAGCCCTACCCACTGGCAAAAAAGAAAAAGAAAACTCTTGCCATAGGTAGAGAAAGTTCAAAAGACGGGGCTCCAGATGTGTACAACTTTCTCTCCATGATGCAGAAACAAGCGATTACAAATAGGTGATTTAATGAGGTGATTAACCAACCACTACTGTGACTTTGAATTGGTTTAAAAGGCTAATGAATGGGGGCGCTACGAATATAGGACTCCACCCCCCCCCTCACCCCTAGTACTGTACAAGGAGGTAATTACGAAGAGGTAACCACATATATGAGAAAGGCGTCAAGTGTTGGGGCGTCAGGTGTTGGGGTGACGGGGTGTTGGAGATGTCAAGTGTTCGATGTGTCAAGTGCTGGAGGTGTCAAGTGGTGGGGGTTGTCAAGTGTTGGGGGGGGGGGTGGATAGGCCTGCTGTGGTGGCCCACCACGGGCCGCTCCACCTGAACCCATGACCCGGAAGTGGAGCCACCACCTGGGGCGGATGAAGGGGAGGAGGAGGAGGAGATGGGGAGGAAAATATAGCACCGAGGGAGAGGATAGGAGGGGGAGGGAGGAGGTGAGGGGACGCCATGGGAGGGGATACGCCCCGTGATGGGGCACACCGGCAGGCATTCGGGGTTCGAACCCTGAGTACGTCCGGACCAGCTGTGAGGCCTCATCACCACTCCGCCACGGTGGGGTAATCACAGACCCTCCCAGCTGATCATAATGACCGGTAATTAACATAATTACCTGTATTACCTCTCTTGATTTACTACTCTCTACGTTCTACGACATCGTATCTCCTGTGATGATAAAATTGAAAGCTAGCTCCCCTCTCTTTAAGTCTCTTACTTTCCGTAAGCAATTTTTCTTTATTCTTTATCATAATCATCAGTTATCTCATCTTTATCTGCACGATTATGAGTCAGTCTTTATTGCACACTACCTCAAGGAACAAGGAAAACAAGAACAACAACAAAATCGAGAAAAAAACAAACAAAAAAAAATGCAAAAATACCAGCAAGAACATCCCAGCTTGTTGACAACACAACGCTAACAACGACACGATCAACAAACAACCGGCGGCAGCAACAAAGAAACAAATAACAGATTAGCATCAAAAAACAATGACAAAAACAAATGTTCGCTCACGAGTTAGTCGTATGAATTTAAAGAAAAAAATAAATTTGCTCAATTTTTTTTTTACGCCACAAAAGAAAAAAATAAATTAGCTCAAATTTTTTTACGCCACAAAAGAAAAAAATAAATTAGCTC
>JAYMFT010232992.1:0-11163 GCA_038088735.1 Panulirus argus
TATATATATATATATATATATATATATATATATATATATATATATATATATATATATATATATAATCATTTATGTTTTGCCTTACCTGTCTCTTTTTTAAGGCTCCAGTCATTAAAAAAGTCCACATGAAGGCCGGCCAGGCTTTTATTGAAATGTAGAGAAAATTATGAAGCAGAAAAAGAAAAGAAGGAAAAGTATTAACGAATTTTTGAGGATGTTAAAGACCTGTCTTTTGAAATGTGCTTGGTCATAGTTATAGGAAAAGACTTGAGAAGGTAGAGAGTTCCAAAGCTTCACCGTGTAGGAAAAGACACAGGTATCAAAACAGCCCACCCTTGAATTGCCGATGGCCACATGATAAGCATGTGATGCTGCAGCTTGCCGAGTATTGTGTGGTCTAGCTAGTGGTGGGGGGCACACAAGCAGCCAGCTCTTGGGAGCAAAGAACAAAGTAATACCTATAGAAAAGGGAAAGTGAACCAGCATTGCAGCATAGGTCAATGGGGTCAAGTTTGGAAGTTAGCCTGGGACAGTTTATAAGTCGAACCGCTTTCAACTCAACTTTGTCAAGTAAGGATACAGAGCTAGAACCACCCCAAATGTGCAAACAATACTCCATACAAGGACAAATCAGTCCATTGTATAAACAGAACAACTGTTTAGAAGTTTCTTGTCAGCTGATGCTATCATTATGCAATATGGTAACCTTATTTACTTTGGTAATCTACAGAAACTGCACAAATTCTCCAAAATGCCAGGAGAGCATTCACTTACCATTTTAGATTTCATTTTAAAACCTTTATGAATAAGCCCTGTGAAATGGCACTGGATGTCAAAAAACAGATAACACTGAGCAGCCATGCATTCCCAACAACAGATGAATTTAATATTAATATATTTCTGCCATCATTGCAGCCACTAGTACAGATTAGGTGAGGATTTTACAGATTCTCTTAATATTGTAGAAGTGGAATAGAGAAGCCTCATACATAATATCTCGAAAAAGAAGTCTCACTTTAGGTCGCAACTAATGAGAATTCTTAAAACTTTCAGTTCACATTGTTGTTTATTCTGTTGCATGCAGGGTGGTGATGGTCAGCAGCTTGATCTGGCCATACCTTAGTTCCACTACCATCATGGTGACTTGAGTATTGGAAGCCTGTGTGTTGTCCAATCAATACAGTACAGGTTCTTGTTACAGTATTCTACATCAGATGTTAAAGGTATTTGTTTTTTTATTGTTATCTACAACTTGAAGATATTTGAGATTAGGTGTTATATTGTTGTAGGTGATAAATGTCCTGAAATATATATGTTCTTGTCTCATCAGATTCACCTGTGTATCATTGTGACAAGATCATATCACATCCCATTTTATCATTAACATCATTCTCAGTGCCTCTATTTATATTGATCTTGAGACTGATTCTAATTTTGCGTACACCAAAACCTTTTGATTTTTAGTTGAGTATTACTTGATATGTCTGAAAAATGTCATCACAGTTTGTGTTCTAATGTAGGATTTTTTCCTTTCCACACACACACACACACACACACACACACACACACACACACACACACACACACCCCAGATGTACAGCCTTCCTCTTTGTGTAAGACAAAGCACACTTCCATAGAAATCTAAGAAGTTTGTTACATATGACCTCCTTTCCCATAGAGCATGCTGTCTCTCATTTAGGTAATTTGCCCTCTATTGAAAGTCATCTACAAGCTGTCTAGTCATCTTTTCAAAAAACTTACACACCATAGTTGTTTGTGAGACCATTCTGTAGTTCAGTGTCTGTTCCCTGTTGGTAATTACCTATTTATGATGTATGGGGAGGGAGTTTCAAACTGGCACAGCCCCATCTAGATTGTGTCCACATTCTCTACTATCATACAATGTCTTCTTGAGAGAGATAAGCTTGGATAAGGGTGATAAAAACCCAAGAGATGGAGATGAACCAAACAGTGTACTTGGGGGTATACTTGGGAAGAGTGTGTACAAGTGGAGACACAAGCCTGAAAGATGGGAATATTCGCTGAACATTCTAGTGCAGAAGTTTGCTGACTACAATTGAGTAAAAGTCAGTTATCTTTGCTTATTAATGTATATATGACAGTATAGTAGTTTGTTGACTTGTTACCTCTACATGATAGCTGGTGAGTGCATGTGTGCAAATGAGGCCATTGTTTGTGTGTTCCCACAATTTACCTCCCTAAAGCAGGAAAAGCAGTTAGTATAAAAATAAGTGGGACACTGAAACTTACCTGATTGGCTGTTTAGACAGTGTAAGATATTTAGGAGATAAGCATGCATGAAAGTTATAAAACCCCAAGGGACAGAGAGGCGCATTACAGTTCACTCTGGAAAAGAGAGTAGACAAGTGAGGACACAAGCTTGAAAGAAGGGGGATATAGACCTACCATTCTAGTGCAGAAGCTTGATGACTACATTTGGGTAAGAGTCATAGTTATCTTTTCGAAAGAAGGCTTGTGTGAAGAAATATCAGGAGAGAGTGAGTGTAGAATGGCAAAAGGTAAGAGCAAGGGAAGTGAGGGGAGTGGCTGAGGAATGAGATTTATTCAGGGAGGCTGTGATGGAATGTGCAAGAGATGCATGTGACATGAGAAAGGTGGAAGGTGGGAAGATTGTGAGCTAGATTCATGTTGACATGTCTGGGGTTAAAAGAGTGATTGAAGACTTCTGTGGAGATGCAGACATTCTAGTCTGGGTAATACATTGTTCATTTTTGTAATGTGATACTGCATCTTTGTTGCTGCTGGTCTCAGTGTTTTGCAGTGAGACTGTAAGGTCATCTGCATGTAAAAGGACCATGTTGTGGTTTGCTAGAGGTAATAGGAGGTCATGTAGGATCTCTTTTTAAACCAGTTACTCCCAGTCACCAGTCCTTCTCAGTATACAGCTCCACAGTTAGCTCATTTCAGTTCACCTTAGGTATCTCATGCCTTGCAGTTATACCATCAACTGTCACATGACCCATTGTTGCATTCAGATCACCTATCATTAATATTCAATCTCTTGCATCAAAATTGCAGATACACCCACCCACTCAGCTCCTCCCAGAACACTCACCTCTCCTCCTCATTCCTTTTGTTTTCATTTGTTTAAGTTTGAACATTCACCTGCCTCTCATAATCCATTTTTATTTTCACTACATCGGTCTGTTGGTCACTTACAGTCACACATTCGCACAACAACCCCATTCAGTAGTTGTGCCACCCTTTCCTTTGCTATTGCCTTTGCACTATTCCCAGAATTTACCTTCAGTACATTCCCAAATCATTCTTCCCCTTTCCTCTTTAGCTGATTTTCACTAAGAGCTAGAACATCCAGGTTTCTCTCCCCAGACACAGTATCTGTCTCTCCTTTCTTCTCCTACTTGCATCCATGCACATTCCTTCACCCCAGCCAGAGCTTTCAAGGAGGATGAGACTTCTCCCCTGGCTCGTTCTTGTGTTCTTAATTTTCGAATTTGATATAAAAAGAGGAGTATTTTCAGCCTCCTGTTCCTGGCCCTTTTTATCGTAGTCTCCTTCCATTAAAATGTTTTATGATAGTAAAGAAAGCTTAAGATAAGTAGATAATTACATAAGTACATAGACATATACATGGAAGTATCAGATCATAGATTTTGTTAGTTCTCTCTTCCCTGACAATGTGAGAATTTACTAATAAAAGTGTTGCACTTATGATCAGATGTAAAGATCATGGTCATTGTTGCATGATAATCTTATATCTTGTGACTTACTTGCATTTATGATCAGGTGTAAAGATTATGGTCATTGTTGCATGGTAATCTTTTATCTCATGACTTACTTGTACTTATGATCAGGTGGAAAGATCATGGTCATTGTTGCATGACAATCTTTTTTCTTGTAACTGACAGCAAAAAGTATCATTTTTCTCTAGACACTGTACCAAGTTTTAAGGGATGTTTCATCTGCCAAGAAGTTGATGTTTATGCTAGAAATTACAGTACACTACTTTGTTTAAAATAAACAGCATTTACATACATGAACATACCCTCATTAAGGAGTTCAATTTTAGTTGTTGTGCAGCAGGAACTTTTGAATATCTTTTGGTAGTCTTCAGTTTCAACTGTCTGTTTGTTGCATTTCAGGATGCCTGTGCCAAAGGTTATTATTGACACAGATGCAGGTATTGATGATGCTCATGCAATATTCATGGCACTAGAAGCACACAAACAAAGGGTGATTGAGGTCATTGCTATCACCACTGTACAGGGCAACACCTTGGTACAAAATGTTAACACCAATGTTCTGAGAGTTTTAAAAACAGTGGAATTAATGGAGGTAATGGTAACTTAACTTTTCTTTATTAATAATATGCAAAACTTATAGTGAGGGCTTGTAATTACAACTTCTTGAATATAATTCAAAATTTTATTTTTAGAAATTTACCGTAAATGATTAAAACTTAGATTTTGTTAGAAGTGGGATTCAGAACGATTCAGAGGTGAGAGGCAAGTAGGAATGGTTACAGTAAAGAGAAGATTAGAGTTGGTATTGTGAACATAATAAGGAATTGAATAACATTGGTAAATAAATGACAAGTGATTAATGAATAATAGTACACAATAGAGTATTTACATTAAAATTCAGGTCTTGTGATTTTTTGTTTGATTAGATACCAGTGTACAGTGGAGCTACAAAACCTCTGGTTCATCCATTTGTAGACCTTGAGGGCCATTTTCATGGTTTAGATGGCTTCGGGGATGCTCAGTTACCACCAATGCCTCCATCCTCCTCACTACTGAAGCCCCAGCATGCAGTTTGGGCACTCATTGAACTGGTCAACAGATACCCTGGTAAGTTATGTTATGATTTAATGTATGCTGAAGGGAAGCTTTGCTGTGTGAAACTTAAGTGCAGGTATATATTTGGCTGCATCATAATCTTTAATTGTCTTGTTTTGGTTATATCTGTTTTCAGTGGCTTTGTACTTAAAACTCATAATGAATGAGTTGATTAATCATTTTATAGTGGTAAGAAAAAGTTGATCATGGTGTGTGAAATAGAGACTGATTAACAAATAAAATAAAAGATAAATGAAAATGAAAACAGTACATATAGGTAGGCTTACTTTCTTACCTGAGGAGCTCCTATTATAAAGCTCCTGCAGTACACAGGAACCTGGCCACTTGGACTGGGTGGGACCACTTGGCAAGAAGTGAGGTGATGTGTATTTTTGTCTGAGTGTGATGCGTTCAGGGCAGTTAAGGAGTAAGTGTTCAGTGTCTTCAGTGTGAAAGTTTACATCTTGGATGCCACTGGTCTTGTGACATGCTGAATCTTTGTTTTGAGTGTTATAGAGATGGATGTGTCGATTTCATTGATGAATAATTATAACTCACACATACTTAAGAAGTGTAGTTTCAGTTGCATGTATGTCTGGTGGGGTAGAATTTAAGACTGAGTTGGGAGGAGGAGGGTTGTTTAGTGCTTGTCAAGTCATTACTGAGTGTATGTGCATAGCTTTGGACTCATTTTCAATTTTCAACATTTTTTAGGACCCTAAGATAGAAAAAAGAAAGGGATTTGTGCAGGACACTTAGCTATGCATCACTTGGTATATAAATACAAGATGATATCACAGGGCTAAATAAAGTTGGCAGGTTCCAAAAGATCTGAACCACCGAGGGTACTTTGTAACTGAGTAACTTTGAGAAAAAGATGCAAAATGCACTCATATTTCATATTGTCCAGTATTTTTCATATTTCTTAGATGGAAAGTTTTTCCTACATAGTATTTACAGGTATTATCCACCATTAGTATTTACAGTAAACCTGTTCCTTTCCAACATGATAGTCCAGATATGCCTCTCCTAGCAGCTTTAAATACTCAACCATGTAAATATCATTTCCATCCATGAAGTCCTTCACTCTCATGTTCCACCTGATTCTACCTCATCTTTCTCTTCATCCTTCTGCTTCACTTACATTCTTTTCCTACTTTATTCAATATAGAACACCCTCATTACAAATCAGTATAAAATCCTTATATAGTCTTTTACAGATTTCATAATGAAACTATAAAATCAATATGATTTTATCAATTTTTGGTCCTTAATTTTTAGGGGTACATGGGAACCTGTCAGAATGCCCAAGAGGTACAGAGGAACAGAAAGGTTGGGAATCCCTGCTGTAGAGTCACCTGAATCACCTCCTAGTCAGAAATGGTGCATCCATGAGGTGCATATTGTTCTCCTCTTATTCATGATCTTCAATCATTTTCAGTTCTTTAGCAATGAAAAAATGTTTCTTGTTCCTCTTAGTACAAGCTGTGCTGATGCCACTCATATTTGCCATGATTTAATGCAGAAAGACAGGCCTTTGTTCCACAAAGGCATTTGTGTGAGAATACAGACATTGAGTTTGTTTATGTGTTGATCAAGTATGCATGTATATCAAGACTGTCAGACAGTGACCAAGCTAGGTCTTGCTTTGTCTTGAAATTTCTACTTACAGTATCTTTATAAGTGTAAAGATACAAAAAGTAATATTGCATCATTGAAATATTGTAAAGCAGTGTAAAATTAAGTGCATTTGTTAGAGAGAATATTTTATTTTAGTGAAATGAAAAGTGGAGAGGTGATGCACAACAGGTTATCATTATTTCTCCTTATGCCCAACTTCCCAGACCAAAGTCAGTAGCTAACAGACTGATCTGTTAGATCTTAAAGTCATTCTGATGGGTCCTTATATTATCAGGCTAAAATTGCAATGTAATGGAGTTTCACAGTTTTCTGTTAGATCCTAAACTTAGTCTAAAGGAATCTGCTAGAAGCTGAATTCTGATTCATTGAAGTCTGTCAGAATGGTGTTTCACTGTATCTTTTTCTGTTTTATATGGTAACCTCATTAATGTGACAGAAGTTTTACATTGGAACTGATGCCACAGAGGACTATAACAAACTTGAATGCTATTGTGTGATTGTGTTGATACTACAGAAAAGCCTTGACAAAAATGTTGTAGTAATGGTGATGTTTGGAGTAAAAAACTTGAGAAGATAAACCATAACAAAACGTGAGAAAAATTTCAGTTAGAAATATTTCAAGCTAATGCCACAATATAGATCAACACAAACTTTAATATGGCTTTAATATTTGTAATGATCGTAAGAAAAATTAAGGAAACCTGAAAGTAAATCAACTGTAGCAGAAACTATAAAGAAAAAATGCTAAATAATTTTAATATCATTGCCTGTCCAACAGTAGCAACAATAAGTCTGAATATTTTATAATTTTATGATGATTTTACTGTAAATGAAAACATGAAAAGTATGATTTTAACAGGAAATAGTTGAAGCAGAAATTATCTCTATTTTGAATGTACAATCTTGATAGATAACTTCTTTAACTTCAGGTGAGATAGTGTTGGCAGCCGTGGGACCACTTACCAACGTGGCCCTCGCCATTAGACTTGATCCGTCATTTACTTCACGCCTGTTAAACATCTATGTCATGGGTGGCAATACCAAAGGTAAAGAGTTTCACCTATTATGTTTGGAAGAGCTAATGTATCTGTGCACTGTTTATGCCAGTGCTTGTAAAGATATTTCATATGTTTTATAAGATCAGTAAATGGTAAGTAGGAAATGTTTGAAGAGCAGTGTTTTAATTCATTTAGTCGGCATTAAAAAACCACCATGTTCCTTCAGAGCACCTGTATTAGTAGTATCTGAGGAGGGAGAATCTAACTATGGAATACATAAGAATGGACAAATAATGAAAAAGGTTCAAGTTTTTTAACATGCATATAGTATGCAATGATAAACAAGTTATTGATATGTTCCTCAGATTGGAAAAGAGATGAAATGCACATTGGTAAGAATAAATTAGATGATAAATACAGTTGCTGTATTTAGGGTAGTGTGGTTGAAGATACATGAAGAGGTTGACAAAGATGGACTGACATAGTGCATTAACTTTTAAAAGGAAGAGGTATTTATAACATGCCAGGAGAATAAATGATACCTTGCACAATAGAGGGATTTAGTTTGTAAGCTAAGAAGTGTGATTGCAGAAGTTAATCTCATTGCAGAATGATTGATAAAGAAGTCCAGGTAGTATGGAAGTCTTTTTAACACTTTAGATATGTGTAAGTGCACTTAGAGGCAAGATGCATGTAAACAGGAATGGAGTTAGATTTAAAGAAATACGAGAGTTTACTTACTTAGAAAGGTGACACATTGGCATGCAAAACTGAGATTGAGTAGCTTTTAGAATATAACAATATTGGATGTCTTCAGAAAGAGTTGTGTTTATTAAAAGAGATAGCAGAGTGAGTAATTGAAGGGGATGAAAGAATTTTGGAGTTCAAGAAGTTGGTAAATGAAATGAAGAGGTCACTGATACAGATTTGATACTAGGGAGAGTGTATCATGGATGGCTTTTTTTGTAGATTTCCTCTCAGGTCAAGTACCTAATATAATAAGTTGTATACAATGTTAGCTGTATAGCTTGTGTTTCCTAAGTTGACACTGAAATACACATGAACACATCAGTTGGATTTTTATTTATTATTGATTTCCAATCCTTTATGTGTTTGGCCAGGTAAAGGCAATGCCACGTTAGCTGCAGAGTTTAACTTTGCGTGTGACCCAGAGGCAGCAAGGGTGGTGCTGGAGGAAACATCATTGCCCATTCATCTCACACCTTTGGAAATTTGCATGGAGGATGTGGCACTACCATATGTAAGGAGAATTTGGTGATATAACTTCTATTGTATTTCTTTACTCAATATTTTTAAGCATGATATATTAGTAAAACAAAAATTATATATATATTATATATCTCTGGGGATAGGGGAGAAAGAATACTTCCCACGAATTCCCTGCGTGTCGTAGAAGGCGACTAAAAGGGATGGGAGCTGGAGGCTGGAAATCCTCCCCTTCAGTTTTTACTTTCCAAAAGAAGGAACAGAGAAGGGGGCCAAGTGAGGATATTCCCTCTAAGGCTCAGCCCTCTGTTCTTTATGCTACCTTGCTAATGCCGGAAATGGCGAATATGTATAAAAAAATATATATATTGATAGATTGAAAAGTGGCATAAGGTGAGAGTAAATGAAACAAAGGAAGTGTGTGAAGAAAGGAAGATAACTGAGAAAGTGGTAATTGCCTATTTGTACTGCATGGGATGGGAGTTTTACACTTGTGGGGCTCCATCTCTTTAATGCTCTCTACTATCATATAACCTCTTAGATTTATGTATGCTGTCTGTATACTTAAGTATGTATCAAGGATGGTGGAATGCCAATGGAGGGGTCTTATGTTGGCCTTCCTCCTTTTTATGTAATCTCGTTAAAATTACTGTCACTTATTTCTTCCTATTTCTAATGTTATTCTTCTTCAGTTCCTCACGTAAAGAGAATATCAGGTGCCATTTTTATGTGATACAAAGGATAAGAGCAAGGGTGGTGGGGATGTAGATGCTGGCCTCCCTCCTCATTTATTCTTGCTAAAATCACTGTCACGTATTTATTTACATTTCTGTTTTTATTCTTCACTTTTTTCACCAATTGATTCAAGTGACATGTGTTCCTCATCACAGTGTTATCCAACTGTCCATATATTTTCTGCAAGGACAGTGTCTACACATGACCAGCATGTTGATAACCTGCAGCTATAGTAGTAGTTTTAGATGTACTGAGAAATGCAGAAATCTTTACCATGCCAGCCAGTTAACAGGAGAGACCTCTACAGGCCACTAATGGTTTGTTAACATCAATTAGATATTTAAACACTGGCAGGAAAAGTTGAAATTTCATTTGAGCCACTGCTTAAGGTTTAAGCAACCTGTCCAACAACAACAGGACATGCTGCCCACAGCATCACCTAGCTGGATGCCCACCAGTCACACAGTGCAGTCTCCTGTCTAGTGAACCACTTGCATATCCTAATGGCTAGTAGGTGGGTCTGAAATACAGCAGCTTTACAGCTCATAAGACAACAGGCTCGAGGACATATATAATGCCTGCATTTCATATATTTATTCTGTGAATGGAAAGGTTATTTGTATTTGTAGTTGTAGCAGTAAAATTTATCTTGTAATCATCCTTTTAAAAAGAGGAACTTGTCTAATTTTAAGCTTGAACTTGTCTAATTTTAAACTTATTGGCAGTCTGAACGACAAGAAATGGGCACCATTCAGAGTCCTGCTGCTGATCTGATGAACAAGATTGAGGCCAAACAGTTAGCTGAATTGCATAATGGAAATTGGGTTTCTTGTGATCAGCTTGCCATGGCATGGCTAATTGATGATGCAAAGAAGCAGCAGTCACATTGCCATGGTGAAAAAAGTAAGATTTGCTTGACTATTAATTACTGTGTTGCATAGATATATCATATATATTAGTAAGTTGTTATAGTAGGAGCATTACTGACATGAAAATAAGAATAATACTTTGGCTTCCCACTATAAATCATGTAGTAAGCTTTCATTTTTGGATTTTGTTTCATTTTAGTATATTCTTGGAAGGAAACCAATAGAAATAATGAATATGCAGTCAAGTTATATTTGTGTTTTTCCTTAGATTCTAGTGCTTGTGATAAGAAGAGTGAAGGTGCCCTTATCAGAACTACCCAGAGCTGTTTTGCAACAGTTGAATTTCAGGTAAGTCGATATTCAGTATGATGTTTAGTTGTATCAGTTTACTGTGACTGTAAGATAAATTCAGTGAGTGCTTAGAGGGCATCTAGTTTGTTTACTGCCTTTGTGTTGTTTATGGTGTGGTAAGGTAATGTTAAGTTTGTCACATGTGATGCCCGGGATAGTTGGAGACTTCTGTAGGTGGAAGTGATTGGCCATTTAGGGTGACAGGAGAGTGCAGGTTGGATTCATGAGTACCCCAGCAGAAGAGGATAAATGAATACTCATGTGGACATGTAGACATTGTTTTGGGTGAGCCAGTGTTGTGAGTGTGTTATATAGTGTTGCATGTTTGTTGTTGCTTTCATAGTGTCAGGATGCCATAATGTAATTGTAATGGGTCCTGGGGATGTATAATAATAATAATAATAATAATAATAATAATAATAATAAAAGGTGTGCCCGGAATAGAGTGAAATGGAACGATGTGGTATACCGGGGTCGACGTGCTGTCAATGGGCTGAACCA
>JAYMFT010233003.1:0-24928 GCA_038088735.1 Panulirus argus
ATATATTGATTTTATCAAAGAAACCGTTGTTAACTAAAGTTTAGATAGCAATGGTTTCTCTAATATAATCACTGATAAAGAGAGAATTGTGTTTTTTCCAAATTTAACTAGTTAATCACAGACAACAACAACCTGGAGCGGTCCATCGAGTTTTCTACAAAAACCAGATGTCTCCTGCTTATCGAACCGACGAACGTGTCCTGAAGGATACGTTACAACATCCTACAACATTCCTGAAGATCGTCTCTGCATCATAATTCACTACAAGAACAAGAAAACTAGTGACTACAATATGAGAAACAACTTCTCACAGAACAATAACCCACTTTAGTCAGTCAATGTAGTTTACAAATACTCCTGCCTAATTGAAGGTCGTAAATTTCCAAACGTGAACTACATCGGTATGACTGCTACATTACCCAGTCGACGTTTAACACTTCATCTTCAAAACGGAGGCCCTAAGCTACATATGCAACATCATAATATGAATCTCACTCGTTCGTATCTTACTGCAAACCCGACATTTAATGAAACATTACCACAACCTTAAAAGAATTATGGATAACAAGAAACCCTGTACGTAAGCGAACATAACCCCTTCATTAATCATCAAAGCACAGGACAACCTAGGACTCTACCGCTACTCAAATGACCCCACTCTCTACTTTTACGGGACTTTTCCATGTGCGAAGAGCCTAGTTAAACCCCCCAACCGTCGACTCAAAACGAGTTTGACCCCTACCGACCACACTGCCATGCATGAACTCAAAGGGAACACTGTCCACCGATCATCATATTATCAACGTCACTACCCTCATTTGTAACACTTCAAGTTGTGATTCATTCCTGTTTTTTTTTTTTATATTGTGTTGCATCATTTATAATCAATTTGACTGAAGGCGGGCATTGTTCGTGTGCCCGAAACGTCTCGCGTATTTCAGGAATACATAAAATGAAAATGAATATAGGACATTTGATTCGCATTATCTGATGAAGCAAAACGTCTGGTGAAGAAAACTGAAAAAAAAAGAAAAATCAACGGAAAACTAGTGATTGTTCAATATGCATTTGTCTTTAACAAACACTGTATTAAAAAAAAAAAGATATTCTGCCTGCTTGCACAAATACGTATTAATCCTGGCTATAGGGGAGGATTAATACCGGAAATAAGCCTGAGGACGGTATGGTGGGTAAACAAGTGGGAGAGGGAGAGGCGTGGCAGTGTGTAGTCTGATGTGAAAGCTGGCGAGTGTTCTGGGACAGCTGGGCATATACCATGGAATACAGAGGGAATTCAGACAACAACAGACCACTAGTTCCTCTTGAAGCTGTTTGTGATAGACGAAGAGATCAGAAACTCAAGGTTAGAGGAGGAATGCGTACAAAATGTTTTCATGAGAAATACACGTGGACGTTGCATGTCATAATTAGACGCAAACAGTGTTAGTCCTGAACTTTAAGCGAATTATCTATCAAGTCCGTTTTTCTTAAACATAACTTTGGTACCACTTTCAACCACTTTGATAGGTAAATCACTCCATACTTTAACAATTATGTTGAAGAAGGAGTAATTGGCCTGATTCAAATTAACGCTAGCTGACTAGTTTGCGTACATAACTAACAGTCAACTCAAACAAGTCTGCTTCGACCAAGATTTCTAAAGCCTTCGGTAATGCTGAATAACTACATCAAATCACCTCTTCACCTCTTTTCTTAGTTAGATAAGTCGAAGTCGCTTAGCTGACCCAGACTATATTTCTCAAACCGGGAATCATCGCCACAGTACCGCACTCTCTCATTCTGCCTGAGTCTCTTTTCATGCAAGTTAACCAAAACTGAACAAAGTTTTTAAAGTCTAGACGCACCAGTGGTTTTTAAAGATTATTTCCTTAAGTTTAAATTGGAAAGCCCTGCTATAAATCTAAGAAATCTATTCGCCCATTTTACCGCCTCTGCGCATTGGTTACTTGGCTTTACGTCACCAGAGATTAATACAAATGTCTTTTTCCTTGTTTACATTTCACGGCCCAGCAGAATTCATACGGTTACTTCCCTTCTCGTTTTCATTGACGGCGTAGAAAACTCTTTCTTCATCAGTATCAGAATTCCTTTGCCACTTGAGAGCCCGACTCATCAATTTCTCTAAGTCAGTGCACACACAAACACACACACACACACACACACACACAGACACACACACATACACCCTATTCTATGCAAGGCACCTATTTAATTCACTAGCCTGTAGGGGAGGATGAACAGCTGGGTGGACTGCAGAAAGGCTGCCTCGACCAGGATTCTAAATTTTGCGGGTTTGATCCCAGGCGGCCCTTGCATACATGACGGCCAGTAACGCTAACCGCCATATCGCTGTGTGTGTGTGTGTGTGTGTGTGTGTGTCTTGTAGGTCAGTGTTTGGGTTAGGAAAGAATCTAGAACCACCTGAGGGGATTGGAGCTAGGAATAGCTGGGAATAGAGGGAGTGGGACCAGCTGTGACTGAAGCGTCTAGGAACATCTGGGAATGATTAAATCATGATCTAAGAGCATAGGAAATGGGCCACAGTAGGGTACTGGGTCGTTACCAGCTGAAGGTGTGGGTATCAAGACCATATGGGTGCTTGTGGGGACTGTGACAAAACGAAAGAGATAGTAAGGCACCTGAGTCCAGCTGAAAGGAGGAGGACTGATACCAGCTGTGTGTATGGAGAGAGAGACCAGCTTAGAGTTAAGGGAATTTAAGCCAGCTGTGAATGGGGCAACTTGGACCAGCTGAGCAGGTGAGGATACCAAGGACAACAGAGGATGAGGGAACTGGGAGCAGTTGAGGGGGTCGGGACTTGAGCTAGGGTGAGACTGAGACCAGCTGGAAATGAGGGGACTATTTTCAGCTGAGGGTGAGGGGAGTGGGACGAAAGAAATGTTAGGGGATTGATGGACAAGTCATATGCTCTTCTTTTTCAAGACTACTTTCAAGCATAAGACTTTCTGTAAATTTTCGTAATCATTTAGATCTTCATTATAAACATTTTATACAGGTTAACCCCCAAAATATAGATAGAAAATGGTATCAATTCATAATAGACTAAAGAAAATGATAATTGAGGCTAACTATAGTGTTTGAATTTCTTTCTCTCAGTTTTCTTTATAATTGCCTCTAAATCTTTAGCCTGAAACAGGAAAGTGAAAAGTGAATATATTCACAGATAGCATGAAAGGAATTTACTTTATATCCCTAATCAGTTGGAAGAGCTTTCTTGATTAATGATTATAATCCTCGTCAAATGATGAAGTACAGGTAAAATCCTCGGATGCCCCTGTTCCAGAGGTAGTGAGATGATGTTTAAAATATATGATAAGAGTTGAAAAAACAGCAGAAAATGTAAATAATAGACGATTCTTTATAGATAAGACAATTCTAGGTAGTCTTTCCCTCACGTCTCCGGAATGATCCTAAGGACCATAATATGACAACTTTTCCCCAAGGTCGTTTACTTCTGTAACATTTTAGTGACGGTCGCACACATACAAAGGGAATAATGATACAGCCATGGACCTTAAATATGAGTCTTTATACTGTGGAATAAAAACATAAGCTCCACTTTAGACTCATATATTGTCCGCTGAATACATAACTTCACTTAGAATTCACTTTCATTTATTTCACCTGGAATTCCCTTGGATTTCTCTTGAAATTTCACTTAGAATTCACTTATTTCACTGGGATTTTCACTTACTTTTTATATTTCATACGTAATCTTCCATATGATGATGTTACGATGAAGTAAGATATCTAACGAGAACACGTAAATTTTCCTTCCCAAATGATAGATAAAGGTGGTCGTTCAGTCTGTGGCACCACCATAGTGCGGGAGCCAAGAAAATTGCTTTGGTTATTGTTTTTCATGCCAAGTCTACTACCATTCGTAATACTACTACTACTTCTACTACTGATACTAGTCCGACTACTACTACTGCTACTACTAACACTGCTGTTACTACTACTGCTGCAACCACTACTACTACTACTACTGCTACTACTACTGCTACCACTACTACTACTACTACAACTACTACTACTACTACTATTACTATTACTTCTATTACTACTGCTACTACTACCACTTATACATCTGCTGCTTTTACGACTACAGCTACTTTCGCTACTAATACTACTACTGCTCTAAATCTACTTCAACTACTACTACTACCACTGCAACTACTACTGCTACTACTATCACTACTACTACTACTACAACTATCATTACTACTTCTACCACTAACACTACTTCTACTACTACTACTACTACTACCACTCCTAAATATCATTACTAAAAAAAACTCAGTGCAACTACTACTCCTACTAACAAGAATTGAAATAATGATAACAATGTACTAAACAGGTATCACTGAAGCTCTGTCCTTATTGGCACTAGTCAAGGTTCTATTTCGGTTGAAAATGGGCTAATTATGTCCTTGATTTTTCTTTTTTCTTTAAAGAAATATTTAGAATTTTTCTTTATGTTGTGTACCTCGATGTGAACGTTAGCAATGGATGGATAGAGAGCCGAAATGGGTCATATAGGATGGGTGAGGTAGATAAGGTTCTGCGTACATTGAGGAGTGTGTGGAAGGAGAGACACAACTGTCATACAGGGCAGAGATGAGCATGTTTGATGGAATAGTAGTTATGAAGGTGTTGTAATAAGTTCTGGGCCCTGATTGCGGGAGAATGGATGAGAGCGCACGTACTGGAAGTGAAGTGACTGAGGATAAGCATGTAGCGTGAGGCGGGTTGATCGTGCCACTTCCTCAGAGGGATGAGTGGTGGGTCTAAGATGACCATTTCGGCGCCAGGTGGGTCTGAGGCATTCTGTTTTTGACTACAGCAGCCGATAGTTGAGCAGAGGACCTCTGGTATTTTGACGACAGCAGCCGGTGGTTGGGTACAAGACCTCTGGTCTTTAACTACTGTTGCAGATGGTTGTGGAGAGGACCTTTAGTCTTCAAATATGCATACAGTGAAAACAGCTTTATATCATTTGAATTCAATAACGAGCGGACAAGCTTGGTTTGCAAATTAAGCGAGCCGTCAAGAAATGTTTCCCCGCGAAGGAAACTTTTTGTCTGGGATATGAGGCGAATTAGTAAGTGTTTATGTCGTTACAAAGGGAGCGGGAGGTGGGGGGGGAGGTGTTCGCCGGTGATGACGCGACGGCTGATCACCACCAAGGGGAAAAGGAGATGAAGATGAAGAAGAAGAACAAGAAGAACACCAACAATAACACCAAATCAGCCTCTCAAACCGGGAATCTACAATTCCATTGAGCCACTTTTTCCCTATCGGCCGAGAAATTTGATTACGAATCGTAAGCTGATTAGGAACGCTGAATATTCAAATGATGTGGACCAGCCATTTACCTTTCAGAAACGTCATTACATCAGGGAGGCAATTAACGCCACGTCTGTCAGATGGATTTAGGGAGAGTGGGAGGAGAGGCTGGATATGGAGTGGAGGGGCGGGGGAGGCACTTGTAGCAGCTGAGATCCAACTCGATTCTCCCTTGGCAGCTGTCTCTCGCTAAGAGGAGACATCCTAGAGTTACGGACAGCTATCTGGAAAGCGAAAAAATACGGCCAAATTGTGCCAGAAACAAAATAACATGTTACCACGAAGAGGCGGTCAACACCTTCTCAAAACCTATAGATACAATGTAAGGCTCAATACAGGATTCATCCCCTTGAGACTGCGCGAAACCGTGCAGGGAAATTTTTCATAAGAATAGTTACCCATTGGTTAACATGTCATCAAAATAGGAGAACAATCTCAGTGACCACAGTTGATATGCCTTTCAGTAGAGACAAATTCTCTGCAATCTCGATCTCTGCAGAAATGAAAAGCACTGTAGATGCCAGAGGCCAAAGATAAATGGAACAGTTATGCGATGGGACATTAGACAAACCTTCAAATAAGTGTGGACAAGCAACCTTTAGTATAAAGCGTTATAACCAGGCGTACCAGAATTACCGAAAAATGACTGCATAACATCCTTAACAAAAGTACCGCAACAACCTAACCAGAAATTCCATCACTAAGCGAGGTCCCACAAGGCAGCGTCCTTTCATCAAATCTGTCTATATCTCACACAACAGATATACCCCATTTAGTAGGAACCGTAAGCATTGCATCTTGAGCGCAGACGATGCCACGAAAATTGTAATCTCCAATAGCAGACTCCCTGAGTGTACGCATCACGGAAAGTGAGCGGCATGTGGACCCAACACCTATGAAAGAGAATAATAATACTAAAAAAAGCAAACAACAAGTTTACAGCTCTGTATAGCCATAGGAGAGTGAGACCCAGCGACGTGGCGGAAGAGGTGACCCAGGACGCAGTACGAGGAGCGTTGTGAATTCCTGCAAGGCCAGACGCCAATACCCTGGGGTTGTTACATTGATAGACCATATCAACGAGGGTCTCTCAAAGTAAAGCAGCTCCTGACAGGCTACTGTATAGACTCTCCCAGAGTGGACAAAAGCATCGCCTAGTAAAGGTTATATAACAGTGCTTCTCAATAGGTGAGTCGCGTCCCCGAAGGGGATCGTGAGGAGTTTTCCAGAGGGGTAGCGAGATGGTCACGTTCAACTAACACGCACTTTGTCCTAGACTCTAGTGTAAGACTTAGACTCCGAGTGAACATGTGTGTGCAACGGAAATGAAAATGGCCCAGATTTCTGTCGTTTTCTTTATTTATGGGCAACTATTGATCTCCACGCTTCTATCTATTTACATCTGTAGGGATGATAGAGTGTCGCGGTGGACAAAGACCCGCAGTCAGTAAACAAATTTGGCTGAGAGAAACTTAGATATCATTTTCCATTCAACTCGCCTTCAAAACACGCATCCTTCTGTTGCAGCGGGTACATTGATAAAGAGGATCCAAAAGTTGATAATATTGAAGACCAGCATCTTTGACTTACCATAAAACCGATCGATACATGTTTAAGAGAAGCAGCACATAGCAGTGTGACGAACACTGGAAGAGAACGAAGATATAAGCGGCAGACATACTCAAGATTTCGACAGCAACATAAATAAGGAACAAATGTGGTGCCCATGGAGCCCTAAAACCAGAAGAAGAGGACCGGTCATTTGCCGATATACCTAGTGAACCGCTCTTAACCCATTTTTGTTTCATGTTTAAACCAGCATATAGTATCACTGCACACGTACACATACTCCATGCATGTTTAGGGTATATAGATAAGAGATCAAAAATACGTATTCAGCAAACCACTCACCAAATATTACACCGTAGAACTATCTTCTGCTTCTCCACTTTACCTCTCCTGTTTAAGTCCCTAATTTCTCCTTCCTTACTACCCAATTTAGAAAAGAGATATAGATGAATGATAGACTCAAGGGGTACGTTTTTTACGTGGTGCCCTGTGCAAAGCTAGGCTATACCGCGATACGATGGCAGGTCTTCCATGCAACTCACCATACATACAACAGTAGTTCATTTGTTATATCTCTCGATACGTAATCTCGTCACTGTTGATCAACTTGTTGTAAACTTCACATCTCATGTAAACTGTTGAGAGTCTTATTTAATAATGCCCAGTCTTTGTTACCACTTTGCTCACTGTATAACCCACCATGTACTTCAATCAATAAGGCCCACTCCCCAGACCTTTGGAGCACTCTCTGTCCTCTTTGGTGCCACCGCCCAAAGGATGGGCAGGAGTGCACAATAAGACAGCCGCTCTTGCGGCAAGAATAGAAAATCAATCGACCCCTCAATATGAAAACGCCATGGTGGAGGTTCCGTCGGTCGGCCTCAGGGAACAAGCTCAGAGGCGACGAGAGTCTTGGGGTTAGGTAGCCGTGATGGCTGGGGCCGCGATGGTGACTTAATATAACTACCTTAACCAAATTACCGCCGTGATAACCATAATTACAGCAACATCACTAGAATTTCCATTAATAAACAGGATCCAATAAGGCAGCAGCCCCTGTCGTCAAAGCTATGCATAGTTATACAATTGAATGGAGGGTTTGGGTTGAAGCGTTCTGCTAAAATAACAGATTAATGTGAAACCAGCTCTCCTCCTTTCTCTTCATTCCTTACGTTAACAGAGTCGCTCTTAAGAAAGACTCACATGCGTCCTACAATCACAGCAAATACGAGCTGCGAGGAAGCCTCTGACATGGTGGCAGCCAAGCTTCTCTACGGTCCTTGAAAACAACTGTTAGCAAGTCAGTTAACTATAGCGTTGTCACGTTTCGTCCCTTGCCCTAGATGTGTCTATCTTCTGACTCTTTCATACGAGGGTTGGTGGAATTCTGTCCACGTAAAGAGCAATTTTCTCCCCACCACTCGTATAATACTTAACATTTCGTCATCCGCTCGTTTCTTTATCTTATTTCCCAAATTTCCCTCATCCCTGGCGACAGAGGAGTTAGATACTACCCGAGTATCTCTTGCCTGTCGTACGAAGTGGCTGAAAGGGGCCGGGGCGGAAGGCCGGAGAGCCTCCTCTCCCTATATGATCACTCACAGGAACAGCTGAATCTCTCCTCGAAAGCTCAACCTGGTGTGGCTGTTTCCAGGATGTAACTAGCGCTCTCAGTATAATCATCTAATACACAACAGTGCCAACCAGCCATTCTATCGCGAAGGCTACAAGTATTCCGTGGTACCAACTTGAATCTTCCCCAAGTCTGTTTCAAGTCGTGTATATTTCCCACGAACATCATCATTGGATCAGTATTCTTTACCTCATCACCCAGGGCACCAGTCTCCTCGGTAAGGGCACTCGTACAACAAGCCAATAGTGAAATACCTTTCTCAGTTGGTTTCACCATCGCCCTCTCAGTAACTCAGATAAATTCTCTTGTTAAGTTATCCCTTCTGATCTCTGCTGTCCACTTCCTTCTCTCCCAGCATCCTTAGTCGCTCTTCAGTCTTCCTGTTTTCTTCTACAAGTTTCGCAAAGTGACCGACCAAGACACCGACGTCAGTAATCTTACGTACGTTCCGTGGCCGCTAGGCAGCGTGTTTTCTCTCATCTTGGTGTCCTTTTGCGTCAGGATGTGGTACTGCCGGCAGCTGCTGCTGGCTCCACACTCCCAAGTAGGGTAGGTGAACCACGCGTCAGTCCACCGATGCTGCTGTTGGTTCAGCACTCCCGCGTAGCGTATGGGTGCCGCGCGTCAGTTCCAGGCACCACTGCTGGCTAACGAAGCCCACGTATCGCAGGGAACCGTACGCTTTCCACCATCGATTCCGCATCAACGCACCTTTTACTTTCACTGCCTCATAATACATTTTGGGCTTTCTTTTTTCCACACAGAAGTGACCCTGAATTATAAGCCTGGCCACAGTTATACCACTCGGGGGAAAATCTTCCTCTCTCATATTTTGTCCAGCATATTCCAAACTTGCGATGTTTCTGACCAAATCATCTACACGCTGTATCATATTGACAGCCGAACCTTATGACCATAACCACAGAAACTGAAGCAAAGAAGAGGAAGAAGCTCAGAAGAAATCCTCATATCCCTCCAGCCTCTACGAGGTGCCCAGGTATTATCTGGGGTCACTCCTCTCATAAGTGTAAAAACACTTTTGCCTTCTCTTCTCCTCTCAGATCATAATAAATAACCCATACCTTGTCATCACCGTGTGTCAGATGTAACCTCCCCCCCCCCCCAAAAAAAAAAGCCTTATTTTATGGTATTTTTGAAGACATATTTACTTCTCTCATTCTTCCAAGATCCACTAGAACACATCTTTGAGAGCCAACGGTCATCAGGTGCTCCACTACTTTCTGTACTCTTCCTTCTTTAGATATGTCCGGTACACGCTTGCTTCCGACTAGGCTGCCTAGCCCCTCTTTTGGGTATGTTAACGAACCTCCACTCCGAAAGGATTGTCAGTTATTTCCATTGCAGTTTCCCTAAACTATCTGACGCCTTTGGCCTTATCTTCTCATCTTTCTGGAACTATTCGTCAGAACGTCATTGTTGGACGAAGCGATTTGTCTCTTACTTAAATAGGACGATTCTGAGTCACTGACAGCGGATTTTCATTGCCACATCTATTTCCTGCTTAACGGCGGACTCCACGCTCCCGGTCCCGATGGGATCTCCAACTAGATTCGACCAAACTTCCAGATTTAGAAATGCTGTAAAAATGTATAGACTCAATAATGATAATGATAATAATAATGACAAAAATAACAGTAATGATAATAATAACAACAACAATAATAATAATGCTAATAATAATAATAATAATAATAATAATAATAATAATAATAATAATTATTATTATTATAATAATCATAATAATAATAATAATAATAACAATAATAATAATAATAATAATAATGATAATAATAATAATAATATTAATAATAATGATAATAATAATAATAATAATAATAATAGTAATAATAATAATAATAATTAGTATTTTGATAATGGAAATAATGATAATGAAAATGATAATGATAATGATGATAGTAACAATAACAGAAGTAAATGATAAAGACAATAATAATGCTTATGATAATAATGCTAATAATAATAATTACAATGATAATGATAATGGTAGTAGTGCCAGTTGCAACAACACAAGAAACAGCAGAGATAATCTAAGATAGACGTGATAATGATAATTACTTTGTCATCTTTATTAATATTCTTAATAATCAGTAACATTTAGGCTACTTCTTTCTTATAATGGTTTGACGTAACTGGCAGCAGTAAGAGTCTTATCAGAGCAATCAATACTTTTTTTTTCGTTTTCCATAAATCAATAGTTTAATGTGTATGGAAGGTGTTACGGGAGTCCGGCTGCACAAGGTTACAACAGCGAATGAAAAGTCACCTTTGACAAGGCTGTGTCACTGTAAGTACAATCTCGTCAAAGAACTTGAGCCAAAGGGGTCTACATATCCCTGGTACTGGAAGTTGCGCAGCCTTGGGCTGCAAGAACTCTTAGAGAGGTCTTGAGTAACACCACGACTCCTTCATAGAAATTGGGGTAAATGTAATTGTTTGTGGTACGATTTCTGGTATGGTGACTATTCATCTGTCAACAGCCATTGAATCTAACTACATACCAACTTAGTAAGAGTAGTAATATTAGTGGTAACGGTAGAAGTAGTAGTAGTAGTAACAGTGACATCGGCAAAATGGTAGAAGAATTTAAGCAGCAAAGATAGTAGCAAGATGAAAAGCAATGATGACAATGATTATAGATAAGTTTTAGTAACAATAGATGCCTGAGCAGAAAAAAAATTAACAGTAAAAGTAGCAGAAGGAACAGCAGTAGCAGGTCGAGGCTTCAGTGTTGTTGTTAAACTGAAAAGAAAAAGGATGATTAAATCTACCGCATTTTATGTAGAGTAATAATTATGAACTAAAATCTGATGCCATGTAACAGCTCCTACAGGGTGTTGAAACAGCAGTATTTAAGGACGGGTCAAGTCTGTGGTACCGGGAATGCCTGTATTCTTCATATTCTGAAATATTACAATAACAAAATCTTTGCCGAGCAAATCCGGTCTTGGTTACTGTTAATGGTCCACGGTACATGGTACTAATCGCATGGTGTAATTCCACTTTGGATATAAAGAAAAAGTCAAAGGATTGGAATGAGTGAAAATAACGCGTGAAACCAGCCAGTTACATCATCTTATACTATTGTAAGTAGCCAATCACGCACAAACCGAGGTGTTTTCATACCCTCACTGCTTGAGGTGGAACACTGCTTCTCTCGTGCTCACCATGGAAACACCAACAAGACAAGACCAGCTAATTAAGCGCGACCAGATCATCGCCCTTCGCGGGCCTGGTCTCTCCATTCGGGTCATCGCCCAGCGACTCGGCATCTCCCCTTCCACGGTGGCGAAGTGGACCAGAAGGAACGCGGAAACTGGTGATCTAACAGACCTTGGTAAGCTGAACATAGTTTGGATGTAATTATCACTGTATATAGTACTATAATTCTGGTAAGTATTAAAGCTATTATCTCCTATATTTCATCATGAGTTATAGGTTATAAGTCTCGATGTTTTTAATTCTATTATTGAAAGGAGACCACGGCTGACAACCCTCCAGGAAGACGAGGCCATACTACGTGCAGTGCAGGACAACCTCTTCAGCAACGCAGTCAGGATCCGCGAGGACCTGCAGCTGCCAGTGTCAGCGGAGACTATCCGGCGGTGCTTACACGACGAGGGAGTTCACCACAGGGTTTTTGCTGTGAAGGAGATCCTCACCGAACAACACCGCGCTGGCCGCCTCGCTTTTGCTTGTCAGTATGTCGCAGAGGACGCGGATTTTTGGTCCCGTGTGGTCTTCACCGATGAGAAGAGTTTCACCAGCAACAACCATGGCAAAATGCACTTGTTTGAGACTCGATGATACTAGGTAAGCATAAATGTAATTCATATGATACTAGAATGCGTGAGCACCTACAAACTTCAAACTAGAAATAGTATGTATATTAGTTTTACTCTAACAATCATAAGGATGAGCCTGGTCTGTCTCGGTATTAAGACTGATCTCTTATTTTCGTTCATGCCATTCTGCAGGTGTGAAACAGCAGTATGTGTAAGAATTAAGAGAAGTATATGCTCAAAGTCCTTCTTTATACTATATCAATTTAAATCAGGTTAATTGAAAAGGAAAATATTTCTTATAAGAAAAGTTTTATTCAAAGTTAACTAACTGTATCACTGTGGCCACTTAATAAAACCCTGAAACACTGCTATGAAACAGGTGGTACGACTATTGCACCATCTGTATTTCTATTCACATACGAGCGCAAGCGTAGGAACTTCAACGGGTAGACGCGGAGTGGGCACGTGACAGTGATCGTGTGGGGGTGGATCTCCCTGCATGGTATGGGAGACCTAACCAGGACTGAGGATAGGTTTACTTCTGCAAAATATATTAATATTTTGCAGGACCTTTTCCTCCTGTCACTCCAGGAGCGGAACTTCTCATTCACCATTAACCTCTTTGCTCACGACCGCTGTTTTGTCCACACGGCCCGGGCTGTTCAGCAATGGTTTGCTGGCAGTGAGGACCGGCAGTTGCTCGAGTGGCCAAGCCAAGGGTGCGATATGAACCCAGTGAAAATATATGGGCAAATATCGTAAACTGCTGGGAGCCAGAGAGGGAGCGGACACCAGACGAACTTTTGGCCCGCACTAGTCATCAGTGGGCACTGTCCAGGACCCAGCCTCACCTCGTCCGTAACCATGTCTCCTCTATGCCAAGCAGACTAAGGGCTGAGCTTGAGAAGGAAGGTGGTTGGACTCGCTACTCAAAAAGCAAATAGGGAAAAACATACTAAATTCTCTGAGTATCCTACTGAACTTGCCTCTATTGAAACTATCTAAACCTTACAGATGTGTTAATGAAAAGTATGATCAACACTATGAACAGACGAATGAAATAACCAACCTGTCACATTTTAGCAAGCGTAATATAATCGTTTGTCTTAATTATTACGTAGAAGCAAAACAGACTATCTCTGGTGCCTCAATGAGTGACTGGGTTAGAGTGGATTGTTAGAGGCAGAGGCCGGTCCTAGTACTACAAAACGGATATGTTAATTTGACGGGCTCTACGACGCTCCTGTAAGAGTTTCATCTTAGCACTGCTGCCTTTGGCCTACTCCTTCCTGCATGAACTTTTTTCTTTTCTTCCTAATCAACATTTCTTGACCCAAAGAGAAATTGCTGTAACATTTTCCTCTGATAATGGCACTACTGCACTAAAGATACTATTGTGTAAGGAAAGACTTTGTAAATACAGTATGTGACTTATCTAAAACTATTGTTTCCACTCCATCCAACGACTGGTTATCAGTGGAAGGTTTGTCGAACAATGTTTAATAGTTAAGTTGGCAGCAGTTTTTAAACTATGCCTATTCAAACTCTATTCCAGGTGGGAATAATGTTGGTATTCGTGTGGTGCCTCTTATATGTTCGCACTGCTGTACGATGATGCACTTGCCTCGATTAGGCCATATCCAGTATAATGGATTAGATGTCAACAGGGCAACTGACCAAGCTCTCCACATTGTCTCCGAGGCGTAAGGTACATTCCTATAAGAAAGTTGAACTGCTATGATAAAGTGAAGTAGATTTAGAATGTTACGGTAAACGTCACTTCTTCCAGGTGTGTCAGTACTTGAAGTATCTAATCTTATCAATTAAAACCAACAAGGATGATTATGAATCGGTCGTGACCGCTCTCTTGTTAATATCTGTCTAACACAGTTTCACAGTAATTGACGAACTAACGAAAACGACTGATATCTGACTTTCTTGGATGCTCAGGCCAGTTGGAAAATAAATAAACACAAAGTTAGGGGTGTTATTTGATACAGGTAGCTGAGCGCTAACGAGCACACCGCTCCAATGAGAGAGAGACCAGGGCGGTCGACCATATCCTTTAATCCATTGAGCCCTAATTATGAGCTTGTAATTGACAGTATGGGAAGCTCATTAGGGGTATGTGGCACTGCAAAAGTTGTTGGGCAAATGGAGAAGGTGCAACAGTGATGAAATAACTACTGGAGTGCCATGTTGGTGAGGTTGTTGCAGTGATGGTGGTCACTGCATAAACAGACATATATTAGCAAGTCATTATGGATGATTCAAGGTGAAAAGGATTCCAATTACAAGGATTATTTAGACTGTAAACAAGTTTCTCAATAGTAAAAGCCACCCTGTCATAAAAAGAGCAACCCGCTGTCATTATCACCCTTCGAATAGGTAGCAATATTTGCAAAGTTTCCAAATGTAGGGAGGTAGAGAGAGAGAGGCAGGTGGAGGAGGAGTTTGAAGTCGATGTGCTAAAGTATTTCTAAAACTGTAGATAACAGCAAATTACTTATAATACTGTAGTTAATACTTGTCACAATTCATACTCGGCAAGCTGCTGCGTCACATGATTATTGTGTGGCAATCGGCAACTCCAAGGGTGTGCCGTTTTGATAAATGCTTTTTTCCCTACACGTCGAAGCTCTGGAACTCTCTACCTTCTCATGTCTTTCCCAATAACTATGACCTGGCTCATTTCAAGAGACAAGTTTTTCACTTTCTCAAAAAATTGTAAATACTTTCCCTCACTGTTTTTCCCCTCTCTCAAAATTCTCTCTATATTTCAATTAGGGCCCGGCCTTGATGTGGACTTTCGTCCGTGACTGGGGCCTTCAACATAAAAAGAAAAAGTATAAGGACAGATGTGGTGTAATGACCGAGATTATAAGAGGTACTTTGACGGCTGAGATTGATCAGGAATAATACAATTAATTTTCAAAACCTATGCAAAATTGATTAAGACATCTACAGGAGTAGCGAAGCTTGATATGAGCACGATAGTGCTCAGAGCTGAGACCAGGTGTACAGTCGCACCAAAAAGTCTCTGCCCCTTTTCTCGTTCGTACAATATGAAACAATGGACGAACAATTCTGATCACTATGTTTGATGCCTGGCGTGTGTTGGTAGGCCTGCTATCAACGGTGACAGTTGCCAGTTAGTACAGTTAATCGTTTCTGGCGTTTGAATTGTGTGTGAATCACTGTGCATCATCGACAGGAGAGTAATATGATAATATTAATATAGAGATGATTATATGAATGGCAGTCATTCAGTAGGTATAACTGTCGCTGACATTGTTCAGGCAAAACTTATTTACCACACGACACACTGGATATTTTAAGCATGCAGCCATGCACTGCCAGACGACATGGACAAATGCTAGTTACCGGGTAATAATTACAGCACGACATGGTGGGGCTGGAAAGAAAATATGACATTGCTCTTATACTAATTGTGGATGGTAACACAACTGTAATGATAATAGTGTGATACTGAAACTGTCTGTATTGATAAATGATACCAAAAAATGGGCTACTATCAGCATTAGTTCGTAATATCCGAGGTCTTCGTGACATTGGCATTGAAATATTACTTTTTCTGTGTTGAAGGCTCCAGTCTCGGACAAAAGTCCACATTAAGGCAGGGCCCTAATTGAAATATAAAAAGAATTAAGAAACGGAAAAAGAAAAGACAGGGAAAATATTTACCGCTGATTGCGAGTGCAATGTGCTGTAATACTGCTGAAGTATGTGAAATTCCCTCGAGATTGTTTTGGAGAAATACGAATCAAGGCAGTTGGTATGAACAGCGCAGAGGGGGGGTGCATGAGTGGTCAGTCCGTTGTCTATATGAGCTGTCAACCACGAAGACGAAGCCATAGATTTTGTATCACCATTGCTTCCGATATGTAGTCATTAGAAACACCGCTTGGCTGTCATATGGGTGATGTTAACGCAAATGTTTAAACATTGCAGGAAATAAGAAAATATTAACATAGGTTATAGAGTCTATGGCTATCAGCATTCAGTATAGGCACCCCCTACACCAGGAACAATATTTAGTCTCGGGGGCATAGAAGTCAACAGCTTCTGTGTCAACGCCTGTCCGTCTGGGCCTGTAAGTTGTTCCCAAGCCATCAATGCCCTGTCTACCCCGCATATCTTGGTCATTGCAGACCAAACCTGTTCTACTGGGTTCAGGTAGGGCGATTTGGGAGGGTCTGGCAGAAGCGTTATTTCTGGATGCTCCTGAAACCATCTTCTTACGTTACGTGATGTATGTATGAGGCTGTTATCCTGTACCAAGTGAAACAGTGTTGCAACAGGGAAGAGCATTACTCTCACCGACAGGAGAAAGACGTCCTCCAAAATCCCCACATACTTGTCCCCCGTAAACCGTCCAACACCAACATCGGCGAGTTCTCCCACACCACCTGCCTGGATCCACCCAAATAACCCAATACTCACTCTGACACTTCTGCAACTACCTTGCATATGGAAGTGTGCTCATTAGACGTCGCACATATATAGGTAAATAAATTAAAAGAATAAACATGTTGGTGAAAACAACGTTTCTGAAACTATACTGCTATATGTGGAGTTGCCAGGTAATCACCAGACATTCAGTGCTATATATCGGCGCAATTGTGTAATACTTTGGTCTGGAAATGACAGTTTTAGGTATGATACCGAAAACGTTTCGCTGTCAGAGTGCTTAACAAAATATTTAACACGTTATCATTTTCCGTTGCTGTATACTATTGGACAAGTTTGATAATGTTACAATGCGAGCAGCCCAGTCTGAAAAGAGTTGTAGGATTGCTATATAATTTTTGTCTATATTTAACATATTTTGCTATGATTTATGTAAATGCATACTATCAGAGAGAGAGAGAGAGAGAGAATATTTTCTTTATTTTGCGCCAGATGTATGGCACATGTAATCATTCATGGAAAACGTCTTCTTGCCGCAGATGACGTTCTCCCAGAAGCTAGGTGGTCTGTCCGCATATTCTAGTGCATACTCCATACGATTCTCCTTGTGTTCACTTAGCGCAGGTTTCCTTGCAGTTATACGGCCATGCATGTCATCACTGTAGAGCCTGTTTCTAACTGAGTGGCACAGTGGAGCTGAAGTTGGGCATGTATGGTAGTGGTGGAAGTAAAGGTATTGTCACGTATGTTGTGCAGCCAGGCCGACCGCTCCGGGGCTTGTCCATGAGGGAGCCAGTCTCATCGTGCCGCCTAACCCAGATGGTTGCAGTGTGATGAGAAATGTCAAGCCTTCGTCCTGTCTCCTCATTGCTTAGGCCCATGTTGTGCAGGCTGATTGTAGAGCCTCGTGTTGCTTGTGACATTGCCATACTTAAGTGTCACATCCATGACAGGACTCAACCACATCGTTTCGCAATGTTTTATGTCATATTTTGTTACCAGCACGAATCATCAGTTGATATGTTCTATGTCCGTCTGTCACCTCACCATATCAGGTGTGGGTGATATAAATATGAAGGAGATCACTGTCATTGTATAATGATATGGCAAAGTAAGTCATTCGAAGAAACTTTCATTGAAATTAACAAGAGTATCGGATCCGTCAGCTTCATTTTTTTCTTTTTTCGAGCCTGCTCCAGTGTCACCTTAGCACAGCAAATTATGCATTATAGTCCTATTTGGTAACTTAACCCTTAAGTTGCAAGTCATTGTATTATTTACAATTGATTTGTGAACACCATTGTAGCAAATCGTCATATATTTCTAAGACAAATATATGTATTATACAATGCAGTTATCATGTCTTTATGGGATGTAGCTCACAGACGTACCAACCATACCCAGTTGCTCCACATCTCTAACGTGTGATCATTTCCAAATATATAGGACCCTGGGGGGCAGAGACTTTTTGGTGCAACTTTACGTTAAGTTGTATGACATGAGAGTAGATACCTGTCACAGTAACCCGCAATTAGATGGAATATCGGTAAGATTTGTAGAGGATTTCAAAAGAGAAGAGAGAATGTCGGGGAGAAGAGAGTAGTGAGAGTAAGTGAGCTTCGAAAGGAGATTTCTGTGAAGAAATATCAGAAGAGATTGAGTGTATGATGGCAAAAGGTGAGAGCAAATAAAGTGAAGGGTGAGGGTGAGGAATGGGATGTATTTAGAGAAGCAGTGATGACATGTGCAAGAGATGCGTGTGGCATGAGAAAGGTGGGAGGTGGGCAGATTAGGAAGGGTAGTGAGTGATGGGATGAAGAAGAAAAGTTGTTAGTGAAAGAGAAAAGAGAGGCGTTTGGACGATGCTTACAAGCAAGAAGTGCAAATGATTAGATGTATAAAAGAAAGCGGCAGGAGGTCAAAAGGAAGGTGCAAAGGTTGAAAAAGAGGGCAAATGAGAGTTGGGGTGAGAGAGTATCGTTAAGCTTTTCGGAGAATAGAAAGATGTTTTGGAAGGAGGTAAATAGCGTGCGTAAGACAAGAAAACTAATGGAGACATCGGTGGAAGGGGCAAGGAGGTAAGTGATAACAGGTAGTGATGGAGTGAGGAGGACATGGAGTGAGTATTTTAAAGGACTATTGAATGTGTTTGATGATAGAGTGGCATATGTAGGGTGTATTGGTCGGGGTGGTGTGCAAAGTGTGAGAGTTAGGGAGAATGGTTTGGTGGAGAGAGAGGAGGTGGTGAAAGCCTTGCCGAAGATGAAATCCGGCAAGGCTGCGGTATTGCATGGTACTGCAGTTAAATTTATTAGCAAAAAGTGTGACTGTTTTGTTGATTGGTTGGTAAGAATATTCAGTGTATGTATGGATCATAGTGAAGTGCTTGTAGATTGGCGGAATGCATGTATAGTGCAATTGTACAAAGGCAAAGGGGATGAAGTTTCAAATTACGGAGATGTAAGTTTGTTAAGTTTTCCTGGAAAACTGTATAGGAGGGTATTGACTACAAGGTGAAAGCATGTAGAGAGCAACAGATTGGGGAGGAGCAGTGTGCTTTTAGAACTGGTAGAGGATGCGTGGATCAGGTGTTTGCTTTGAAGGACGTATGTGAGAAATACTTAGAAGAACAGATAGATTTGTATGTGGCATTTATGGATCTGAAGAAGGTATATGATAGGGTTGATAGAGAGGTTTGTGGGAGGTCTTAAGAATATGTCGACTAATTCCAAGGGGAGGATGAACAGCTAGGGCAACTGAGGACCGACTGCCGCAACCAGGATTCGAACCTATGCACTCGACACCTGCTTGAAGAGTACGGGAAGAGGCTTCACACTCGTGGGGCCCTTTCATATCTGATTTTGCTTGAATTCGTGTATAGTACTGACAGTGTTCCCTCCTGTTCCTATTGATGGGTTAGAGAGAAGAAAGAAATAGCCAAAGCTTTTGTTTGATACAGAAATCTTTGTTTAAACAAGGAACTATTATTATCGGCGTTTATTCTGATTCCAGGGTGGTTTTTGATGGGATCTCGTTTTCTGTGTCGTGCTTTGCTTTTTTGCTTATTGCCTTGTGGCTATTGGCCAACTAAAGCAGATGAACAGAATGTCTATTCATTTCACGATTGGGAAATGCAGATTTCTTCCTTTCACGATGTTTTTTCAACGATTTCTTATATGGTTAAGGAATGCCTTCGAGTATCTCATGATTACAATGAAGACTCCAAGCCATCAAAATAATTGATGATTTTTTTTGTTCAATATTTTGTTATGTTGACTACAGTATTCATTAACTCTCACCAGCATCAAAGGTGAACATTCCGTAAAAGCGACTTTGAACTGAGTCCCAGCGGCGGCCGGATGCTAAAACAAGCAGCGCTTCAAAGCCGAAGTGCCAGAACTGTAGAATAAATATTTTAACCACTTCGACACGGTGCATGGAAAACCAGTTAGCATTTTCATGTCACTATGTTGGGGTACGTGGAAAAAAAATGTTTTAACAGGCAAATATATATTTGCAGAAAGGATTACACGGCCGACAAGGCTTGCAAATAAAAATTGGCGACATTTCTAAATGTATATTTGAATTCAGAATCATACATCCGACTGTCTAGACAAAGATTTAGACCAGGGAACTTAATGGTAAGGTTGACCATTTGGTGATGGAATAGTGGAAGGCTGTCAGATGTTAGGAGTACAATCATTATCAAACTTATACGCCAGAAAGGAAGATATGGAGTAATATTGACCATAAGGAGCTCTGCTGGAAGTAATATTCTAAATATTTTGTGCAATAAACTTCTAGGCTGCCAGTGTTGGACAACTCTTTCTACTGGAAATGGAATAATGAATGTTATGGGGTCAGAATTAGGTACATATTGATAAGTATCTAGAAGCAAGTATGATGGATGGTCCTATTGTGTCAGACCCGAAAGTGTTGATTGGCTTCAAGACCCAGCAAGAATGAGGAAGAAGGAGCTGGACGAATGAACCCCGCCATTAATATTGGTATAGGCATATCAACCCGTGTCCAAGATTGAAAATAACATCTGATTCCTAGTGACTATTGGATTTATCATTCTTTAAATCTCTTATTCCTCAAACGAGATTACTCATTATCTAGAGAACCACCAGTGGAAAGCATGCTGCCGAGGTAGCTGAACTTCTCTTCCTTGTTCAGCTGTGCTCCAGTCATGGATCAAGGGAGGCTGGCGCACTAGATATTGCAGAAGGTCGGTGGAGGACCCGTGTCTTGCCATGACTAATCAGCCCAAAGACCTGAAAAGTCTCAGAGGACTTGTCCGCTATGGAGTGGAGGTCGGTGTGTGTCGACGATATGAGAATACAGTCACGATATTTAGTCCTATTTAATGGGTTTTAAGCGTCTAACGTTGGACAGTGAGATCATTAAGCGGCATCTGATGTCGTACCTCACGCTCAGGATCTGATTACATATGAGAGAGAACACAGGCGAAGGTAGAATACGGCAAGGATTTGCTAAGCTAGCCAGGACCCAGGTAGACTCCGTACGAGGGATCTGAGTCACCATGATATCTTGATGACCACCAACCCCTAGTTATATGACATAACGTTCCTGCCATCCCTCATGTAACGCTACGAGACATGGGTTACGTAACAGACAGAGAGGATAACTGCGACAGTTCCACACGCGCTCCCTTTACACAACTCACTGAGAACTCAAGGTTAGAAACACTGCAGTCCTGTCTAAGGGCAACACCACCTGTGATCAGGATGGCCGACTCTCGCCTCCCAAAGTAAGTCATGTATGGAAAGCTGAAGCAGGAGAGACGAAACCAAGACCGCTTCCAGGGACAGGCACGAGGGCTGTGTGCCAAGGAAAGTCTGCAATGGTGCAAAATCAGTCCGTCAGAGCTGTAGAAGTCAGCTTGAGACAGAACAAGCTGTCATTCCCTGACCTCGGGAGCGTGCAAGCTGCCTGGGAAGGAATGCAGAAACCGCATGCAAGTGCACGGACCGATGAACAAATAGAACTGCCACTGGCGTTCTGACGCGATTGGACTTTCCACGTCCCCGTTGCACACGTGAACCTGCATCCAAAATGGGACTTTTCTGTCACCTGCAGAAAGGAAGGTGAACAAAGGAACACAATGTTATCATCGCAAGCGATAAACCACCTACAACATCAGCTATAACTGCTACTACTTCTACTACGGTTACTACTACTACTACGTACTACTGGTACAACTTACTTCCACTTCCATTACTACTACTGCTACTGATACTATTGCTGTCATTACTAATAATACTACTTCCACGACAACAACAACAACAACAACAACAACTACTACTATTATTACTACTACTACTACTACTACTGCTGCTGCTGCTGCTATTGTGACTACTACTACTACTGTCCCTGCTACAATTCCTACTACCACTATTTCATGATGATACTACAACTATTATAACTACTGTTGATGCTAAAACTGGAAAATAGCAAAACCCCTATAAAATCCTATTATTATGTTAAAAGCTATAGATCATTACCCAGTCAACTGATCAACTGCTTATGGAGAAACGTGACTTTCCACTGAAGATATAATTCGTGTTTCAGATACAATCCCATTATGAAGAGAGGAGGACACTTTGTATCGGGTTGATATACACGTTTGAAACATTCTATCATCATGAAATGGATTGAAAGTAGAAGTAGAAGAAAAACATTGTTCAAACGTTTTATGTGAGATCAATGAAAAAAACTAGAATGAGATTGTTGAGATCTTGACTGCTCTTTTCAATAAGTCATCTATTACATGGAGAGCTGAAGAGATGTGGTAGTTTGACAGTCTAACGCTGAAACTCACAAAAGCTAAAAAGTTCCTACTTCGGAATTATAGCCCAAATATCTTGATCTCCACAGCTAGTGAACTTATGGAAAGTATCACTTGAGATAAGTTATAAACCATTTAGAGAATCCCCAATTATTCAGTAATTCTTCGCATGGTTTTCGACGAAATCGTTAGTTGGAAGTGCACAGGTGAAAAGGCTAGGGAGTGAGGAGATGAGAAAGTTCAGTTGCTACCGAAAAAGAAAAAAGGGGTGTGTGAGCGATATTTGCAGGGAAAGAGTGCAAGTGATTGGGATATGTACAAAAGAAAGAGGTAAGAGGTCAAGAGGAAGGTGTAGGGGCTGAGGAACAAGGCAAATGACTGCTGGTGTGAGCGAGTGTCAACAAACTTTAGGGAGAAATCAATAGCGTAAGAGAAATAAGAGAAGAGATTGGAACATCTGTGAAGGGGACAAATTGAGAGGTGGTAAGAGGAGGAAATGAAGTGTAGGGGAGATGGATTGCTTACTCTAAAAGACTCTTAACTATGTTCGATGGTATGGTGGCAGATGTAGGATGTTTTGGATGTGGAAGTATGCAGAGGGAGAGGATCATGCAACGTGTACGGTGGTGAAAGCCTCGCATAAGGTGACGTGCGGCAAAGTGGCTAGAGTGGATGTGATTGCAATTGATTCTTTTTTTTTTTTACCAAAGGGGTGACTGTATTGCTGGCTGGATGGTTAACATTTCAAGATATTTATGGATCATGATAAAATTACTGAAGATACTGCTATGCCTGTACAGGGGGACAAAAGTGAATGATCAAAATTCAGAGGTGTAAGTTTAAGTGTATGGGTTGGTTGTGACTGAAAGGCTGGTGGCATGAACAGTTTCAGACTGGGGACGAACAGTTCTTGTCGAGGATGTGTGGATCAGGTGTTTGCTTTGAAAATGTGTGCGACAAATTCTTAGAAGAACAGAAGGACTTGCATGTGGCATTAAGAGATTTGATGGAGATGCTCTGTGAAGACTTTAATCAAGAGTTTTTTTTTTATGTTGAAGGCTCTAGTCATGGACAAAAGTTCATATCAAGGCCAGGCCTTAATTGAAATATAGAGATAATTATGAAACGGAAAAAGAAAAGACGAGGGAAAGTATTTGCGAATTTTTGAGGAAGTGAAAGACCTGTCTTTTGAAGTGTGCCAGGTTATAGTTATTTGGAAAGATATGAGAGGGTAGAGACTTCCAAGGCTTTGAAGTGTTGGGAAAGAAGCAGTTATCAAAACGGCACACCCTTGAGTTGCCAATGGCCACACAATAATCATGTGACGCAGCAGATTGCCGAGTATTGCGTGGTCTAACTAGTGATGGGGGCACACAAGCAGCCAGCTCTGGGGAGTAAGTTGTGTGTATGAATATGAATAGAGAAGGATGAGCGATTCCCAGGTGAAGGTGAGTCTGCGGCAGAGGTGTCTCATTTCATCATGGCTGTTCAGTTTATGTATGGTTTGGGTAGTAAGGAGGGAGAGACGAGTTGGTATGTAGTCTATTAGGAATGGGGGGGCATAGGAGGTGAGTTAGATGTTGTTTGCTGATGTCACGGAGCTGGCGGTAGATTTTAGATTTTAGTAGGAAACTGCTAAAGTTGGTGTCCGTGTTTGGAAGAGTGTGTGAAAGGAGAATGTCGAGAGTAAATGTGAATAATTGCGTGGCTCTTAGGTTTAGCGGTGTAAGTGTGAATGGAGAGAACTTGGAGGAAGTTTAGTGTTATAGATAGACACCAGTGAGTGGATATGGCAGCAAAGCGAAACATAGGAACTGAATGAGCCACAGGATAGGTGAGGGGGCAAAGGTCTTGGGCGCTGTGAGGAATGTAAAGAATGAAAGGTACGTGGAGCACATGGGAAGGACAGATAACAGGAGACCTGATAGCACATAACGAGAATATCTGTACAAGAAACAAATATGCTTTAATATGATGGTAGAAACAAGACAGTAAAGCAGAAGACTGTCTCAAAGAGTAAAGATAGTAAAGCAGAAGACTGTTCTAAAGAGTAAAGATATACATCTTTTATGGTACATATATTGGTACTGTAGGTGCTGTATGAATGCGAAGCGTGAGCCTTAGGGCGTCTGTGTTGGATAATTTGAGGACTCTACGAAGTATGAGGAGGGTTGAACGATTAAGAAATAATGATAATAATGATAATGATATTGACAGTAATAATAATAATAATAATAATAATAATAATAATGATAATAATAATAATAA
>JAYMFT010233004.1:0-11163 GCA_038088735.1 Panulirus argus
GGGAGCTGTGGTTTCAGTGCATTACACATGACAGCTAGAGACTGAATGTGAGCGAATGTGGCCGTTTCGTCTGTCTCCTGGCGATACCTTGCCGGCGCTGGGGGTGGCAATGCTATTTCCCGTGGGGCAGGGTAGCACTGGGAGTGGATGGGGGGCGAGCAAGTGTACATGTATATATGTGTGGGGATGGGTCTTTCTTCGTCTGTTTCCTGGCGCTACCTCGCTGACGCAGGAAACAACGATCAAGTATAATAATAATAATAATGTGTGTGTGTGTGTTTTATTATATGCGACTGCCGTTTCCCATGTTAGCAAGGTAGGAGATCCAACTTGTAAGAATGAGTGGATTATAATATTTGGGAAGTGGACATACATAAAAAAGTTACGGTATAAAAGTGCAGCTCTGACTTGAATAAAGTGAGTAACGTTTTAGTATGACTAAACAGGTAACACACATGTGTCTGTTAAAGATTTAAAGTCTCATAATAGAGGCTATTCTGGCCGGTAAGTCTCAGTACTCTTAATAGTATTACTTAAAACATCTAGCACTGCTTAAACCATGAAAGTCTAGAAAGGACTCAAATACAGGAATGTACTAAGACCAGTCAGTCATAACTGAATCTGCAAAGAAGAGATTTAGGAAGATGTAACAGAAACCACCTGACAATAAATATTTGGGCATGTTATGGGATTCTGTTAATGGTTGAGAGCAGATGGTAACACAACTAGAGCACAGGATATAGAAACATGAATCATTTTAAGGCTTATGAAGGAAGTCATGAAATAAAAGAGGAACTTAGATATATGAGAAAAATAGTCTTTAAGAAAGAACAAAATTTCAGAATTCTAAAGGGGATTCAGGACATTAAATGAGAGGAAAGAAGGTAAGTCATTAAAAAGCAAATAAGGTCTGTTTGATGGGTCTTTTCTAGAAGTACAACAGGATGTTCATTTAGAGGAAAAGACTAAAATACATAAAAGAATTTACTGACAAAAGTTAGAGGAGAGGAAGGGACCAAACCACATACAAAATCTACAGACAATAATGGGCAGGGAAGTGCAGAAGGAGCAACATCAGAAGCTGTTCAATTAGGACTACAACAAACCAGAATCTGACAGCAGTGAGCATGAACAATGATGGAGATGAACACAGACCTATGGTCATACAAACAGAAGCAGACAGGAAACTAAGAGAAGCTGTTGAAAAAATAATATTCACAGTTTGAGATGAAGCAACCAAGGAAGTTTATGGGCTTGATAATGGAAAGTTTAGAAAAGTACACTGCATATATGAAAAGTGCTTGCTAGCTAAAAGAGAGATTTTTGAGAAAGAGTATTTGACAGTTTAACACACAAGGGTTTAGATGAAAAGTGGGTGGCACCAAAATTTGAAGGATTAGTAAAGCTGAAAGGCTGATACATGTAAATCACTAACTATTCTTTTGTTTGGAAAATTATACACCAGATAAGGAAGGATGGGGAAAGAAGGAAATGCTTATCAAATAATTGCTGGAGGCATGCACAGGATAAAATAAATATGATCGATATGGTAAAGATGGGTTGAATCTAGGCATACAAACCAGTCAGGAGAAACTACAGAACAACTTCTGGGCTTGGGTTTAGATGGCAGGCTTTGGTTTCTGTGCATTTTACATCATTTTAGATTTGTCATAAGCATATGGAGCTACAGATTGTGTTTTCCTGAAGACATCATGCAACAGCAGGAAATGGTCTGTTTAAGGTGGTATCTTGCAACAGTGGGAAATGGTGAACAAGTATAAAGAAGTAAATAAAGCTTTTTTAATAATTCTTACTTTAACAACTGACCTAGTCTCATGTTTCCCATCACGTCCCATTTTTATCTAGGCATCTCTTTTTCTATCAACATGGGACGTATCAAGTTCGTGAAGACCTGTCATAGGTAGCTGGAGATATGTTGCCCATTACTTAATATATATACACCTACAATACAGATGCTTCTTGTATAGACATGTCCCTACTCTAAAATAATTTCTTCTGGCCAGGTTCACTTTAAAAACACAGAAATAAAAGATACATTTTTAACCCTACTACAAAAGCTTTATATATTACATAATACTGTAAAGTACTTAAGCATTCATCAAGACAATTCTATTGATGTACTCTGCCCAATACCCAACACTGCTTCAACAGGAGTTCGCATTATTAGTTTTCAAAACAATAAACTGTCTTTCTCAGTTTTCATTGCAGATATATCTGTCTACACACAGCATAATCTTCAATTTCATAAGAAGCACATGGTGCAATTTATGTAATCCTTCACTGGTTTTTTTTCCAACAGTCTGATTAATCAAAATCTTACAGAGCTGTTAATCACAAATTTAGCACTAACAGCTTACCACAGCTATCTTACCATCCTAAATGCAATAGCACTGCATTTACCAATGTCAACAAGTACACTGATCAAACTCTGATGTCAATCCTTTGTCATTTGCAATGTTCACTGACAGCACGCAAACTACAGATAAGACAGGTCTTTTTCATAATAAACTTAATGACAGTCCCCGTATCCGCGATCCAGAGCCAGCAATATATCGGTCACATACATTTCCAGTTCTTTAAAAAATATATCATCTGCAACCTATATAGTTTGTATTATTCTTTGCAAGTTTTTCAGTGTCACAGCCAAATCTAATTTTCCTTTGTTTCTTTTCATTCCTTTGACTACATCAGAAATTTCCATCCCACTTATATGACTGATGGTAGTTCAAAATAATCCACAAATCCAAATACATGTCACAGATAATGTCATGATATCATCATTACAAAGTCATCCATATAGGTTCTCTTTGCTATTTCATGGACAGAGAGTATATCCAAAACATTCAAAGCACGACACATTATGCATGCGAGAAAATTTTCCATAAAGCACTAATCACAGTTACCATATGATTATATTTGCAATGTTCAGCTTGCAATCAGATATGGATACATACCAATTCCAGTTCACATGATGTTACTTGCTTTGCAAGTTCAGTGCACTTCATGCACCATCACACCAAATAATAACTACTTCATGATAAGGCTAATGAGCCAGCAATTATGGTGATGTGACGGCAAAGTTTTCTAAAAGCCTTAAGCTGAAAGAGGTCTAGTCACATGTCATGGCTAAAACTGATGAATAAAATCTCCAAACACAAGTATACTTGGACATTAATGGGAACTAGATCCTAATACTGTATAACTCCCACACACTTAGACTTGTAACGCAACTCAACTATTGACAATAGTTTCCTTACAAAATAAATTACCTATCATCCTATCAAAACAATTCATGAATGAAAATATTATCAAAGCCAAACAACAAAGATTCTTATACATGACTACAATGATGATATAAAACACTCCTTCAGGCTCAAACAGTACTTAAACAAAAGAATGCATAGTACAGCAATAAGGATGATGAATACATCCAATGCACAGTACAAACAAACTTGCCTATCCACAATGCCAAATGGCCTGACAAATACTTAGTGAAATTCTGGTGTCTGATAAACCTGACCATACATCATAAGCATACTAAATTGTCCAGAATCTCTTACTCTGGGTGACGCTGGTCGTCGTACAGGGGATCTCCTACGGGGAGATTTAGGCCGAGGAGACCTAGGCCGCGGAGATCGTGGTCTGGGAGACCTAGGTCGCGGTGACCTGGGTCGTGGAGATCGTCGGGTTGGGGAACGTGCCATTCTCACACAACCCCCACTCCCCTCTTACCCTGAAATTTAGATTTGATACAGCATTAGTCACTATTATTCAAATTTCAAGTATCATATCTATAAGCAATATTAATCTAAAACTTTGTAAACTTGCATTTCATCATTTTGAAATAATTATACATTTAAAATTTTTTGTAGATATATGAAAAAGCTCTTTTTAGGAAAAACTATAAAAATAAGATGGGTAAAAGAAAAAGATATAAAGTAGACTACCAAGGCCTATGGGTGTTTAACATCACAGCCCATGTTAAGCAGTACGTTGCATCATTTGTCATTTGTCAGAGAGCTCTCTCAGTAATTTCTTAATTTCAGTGTGCTTTCAGAATATTTCTTTCATTTGTAGTTCTGTATGAATGTCTCTCCTTTACAAGTAATAACTTCATCACATTTTCAGCCATCAGTAAATATCTTTATTCTGCCTGCATTAATAGTACAATGCTGAGCAAATTTACATATTGTTATTACAAAAAAAAAAAAAAATGATGCATGTGGCAGTCTTTATCCAGTACCTGCAAACTTTGAGCACAAGAACCTTTCAAGGAGGGAACCTGGGAAAACCACCCATATTCCTGACTGCAGTGACCACTCTCCTAATATTCTGGATGTCTGTCACCCCTAATCTTTCACGCTGTAAATACACAATCTCACCCCCAGTTGGTTCATCTGACCACACTCTCATAAATGTATCTATTTTAACTGCACCCCCCCTCCAACAGTCCCTTCTAAACATAAATATTGGCACCTCAACAAAGCTGACTGGAATAACTTTTGAAAATTCTTTTCTGATTTTCCTTGGGTGAATTACTGTCTTTTATGTGGTGGTGCTTCTATGTCAAATGCATAGCAGAGGTTACTGTTGTGTGAAATGGAAGCATTTACTCCATGGTTCAACTGTTCCTGTTCTGTAACCATTCTGGCAAGGGATCAGGCTTATCAAGCTTGGAAAAACTCTCCTTCCTCCAACTCCCATTCAGCTCCTCTAAATACACTTTTCTTGCGACCTCGCCTCATGGCGTCTCTAAACATTGACAGACGTGACTGGCCGTAAGGACTTTATTTTAGAAAAATTACCATTAGCCTTGTGATCTACATAACAAGAAAGTGAGCCATACACCAACCCGACCCAACCCTCAGGTTCTGTCGTTGAGACTTGGCGATGTAAGCGTTTGTGACCCCCTCAGGCAGGTGGGATTATCACGAGCAGCCGTCATTACACGGAGACCCGTGATTACACCCGCAGGAGGCCGTTAATTCAAAATTGATTTGATCCTGAGGTCATAAGAAGTCGAAGGACAGATGAGTAATTGGTCCGGCATCGTGAAATTGCTCCAAGGTCTGGCCGGGCGTCAGCAGAGCAGACGTTAATTATGGCCAGGTCCCCGACGCAATCGTGGGCGGGGTCGCATCGGCAGGGCGGTCGCAGGGCAACAGTGGGGACGTCGGGAGATATCTAAATTAAACCGGAGGACGGTGCACGGAGGCTGGCTTTTGAGGGTGGTGCACGACTCGGGGAGGTCGAGGGAGGAGGTGAATAATTCTAGGACGCCATGGAGGTCGGCGCACGTCTAAAGAGGTCGAGGGAGTAAATGGTGGATGTTTAGGAGGCTGGGGAGGGCGAGGAACGGTTTAAAAGGAGTCGAGAGTAGGCGACTGTGGATGATGGGACGTCGTGGGAGTGATGAGAGAGGTCGTGGGAGGTGATGGTTGGGCGGTGTAGGGCGCTGACGGAGGCGGGGCGGGAGCCGACTGCAGATATGTCCGGTCTGGTAGAAGGCCACAGCGTCATCCCGGGACCTTGAACTCGGAGTGCGGCAGGTGTGGCAACCTGTCTCCTCCACTTGGAGATATTGGTCAGGTTAGATCCACCTCGCCTGGTGGTCTTGGTTAGGGTAGACACTCCCCGCCTGGTGATCTTGCGTCGTATATATATGCTCTGTAGACTAGGTTGAGTTTAACCACTTTCTGCCAGTGGTCGTAAGAAGTTAAGTTTTTGGTACTGCTGCGACTGGATGCTGTCATATTTAACGCTGTTAAATTGTACCTTAACAGACCAAAGCTATTGCGTGCGAGATTTAGGGGCTCTGACTTGCATCTTGTGAGTTTACCGTAGATTTACGTTTATATTAGCGATAGTAAACTGTGGAGGACAGCTGAGATTTTACCTGGAAATTACAGCATCAGTTTCATGTTCGAGAATATGTCAAATAAGTCAGAAAAGTTTTACTTATAATTTTTGTCCCGTCAGGGATGTTCTTCCGGTCAGCCTAAGAATGTTCAAAGTACTGAACTAAAAGACAGTGAAAAGTTTGACTGGAAATTATGTATTCAGCTAAACAAGGAGAAATTCTAACGTGGGTTACCCCCACACTTGTACCTCCACAAGTAACACATGGATGTGATGGTCTCTCTATCATGTTGCTGGGTTGTTGTTTGCAACAAGGAGGTATTACAGGACGTCGGGTGAGCCTGGCGCTTTTAAGACGGGCAGGGCGTGAGGGGACATGCATCTAAGGGTGTCTTGACGTCTTTCTTGACCCAGATAGGATTTGCTTCACATGTGCTTCTCGACTCTTTCCTCTTGATATCCTCTTCCATATAACTCAACTTCTTCCTGCTTATGAAGACTTTTTTTTCTCTCTCGTACCCGAGTCCAGTTCTTGTTCGTTGATTGATTCGTACCTCTCTTATGTACGAGTAGATCAGCTATTTACCTCGTTGCGCATATAGCAGTGCTTGGGGCTATCATCATCTACGTTAAGATGGGCGTTAGCCTTGTACGTTACCAGAGGACAGGCAGATTGTAAAATTACCCGGGGCTTCAACTCAGAATTTCCTGTTGCCAAGAGACTTCACATCCCGACAAAGAGACCATGACGCTTATCCCTTAACGACGTCACTAGCCTCTTCGGTCAAAGATGTTTTCTTTTATCTGGTGTTAACGGCAAGAAGAAAGGGAATCGGAACGATTTTTTTTTCTTTTTTTTACCTGAAGCTGTTTCCCGCAAGTGTATATGATTTTCAGCTTTATTTTTCACAAAGGCGTGCAGGTGGTCAAAGGAGGCTGACCAGCCTGCGTTATGGAATCACTGTAGCGGAACGGGAATGAAGACGGATGACTCGTGTTCTTTTAACGGGTCTTGAGGAGCTGTCGTTTGTTCCCAAGACAAGGGAGAGAGGAAGGGAGGACGTGGTTATGGGGGGTGGGGGGTTGCTGACGGCTCCATCATCAGTGGCTTTGCTCAAGAAAAAAAAGCTCGTGGAATAAGTGGCACAGTTACATCCCCCACCCCCCCTCGGCCTGTTCATGAAATGGGCTTTTGCGACCCCACGTTACCTGGTAGGACAGTTCCTTTGAGGGTGGGTGGACCCTCTTGTGCCCTTTGGTCATTAACGGGCCTTTGGTGGGTTTCGGGTATTAAAACAGAACCTTTTGATCGGGCTACCGGGATTTCAACAGGCTCGTGAGTACTGAATGGGCCTTTGGATACTGAGTGGGCTTAAACATACTTTGTAGGGCTATAAAGTCCTGATGGAGCCCTCTGGTGTTTCGAGCGGACCATCCAGTGTTAAGCGGCCCCTCAAATATTGAGTTGGTCCTTTTGGTACGGAAGAGGCCCCTCGAGTATTGAGTAGGCTCTCGGGTATTGAACGGACAATCGGATGTTGAGTGGGCCCCTAAGGGGTTCAAGGAGGCTCCCCCACTGGATGGGGTTGGGGGCTTATGTATCGAGCAGGACCTCCGGTATAATCCCTTCGGACATTTGATCGAGCCTTCGGGTGCTGTCTGTACAGGTACTTTGCTGGGTGAGCCAATAGCAGCTCTTGCTAGCCCGGCCTGAGTGTGCCTCGCACGCCAGATGGAATAAGAGTTTTTTCTAGTGTTCGCACCCAGCAAAGGCTACGTAAAGTCAAGGTGCTCACGGCAGGATAAATAAACCTGTGTCTTTCGTCTCGGGATTTCGGCTGCCGTGGCCCGACTAGTATTGTTTGTTAGATTTACTGGCAACATTCGTTTCCAGTCGCTTGGTTCGACAGTTTTCCCAACCAACCTATCAATTGGTCGATCAGCAGCGCGGTTGTGATTGGTTACACCGCCCGATTTTAGACAGGGCATTTTGTAAAAGTTTTCGACTGACTTTCAGCTTGCTACAAGGAATAGCCTTTTATCCCAGACACCTTTATATACGGCACGCAGTTGAAGAGAATGCATTCTCCCATGGCTCTTGGAAACAAGTTTTGTATATTTAGTAACGCGGGTGATGTGAGATCGAGCACGCCAGGGTAAAAACCTGTCCTTGTTAAAACTGGTCGTTACTCTTGTCATAAATTGGTTCGGCGTGAGAACCGAATGGGTGGACATCCAGGCTTGAGGCTCGACATCTTCAGTGTAGGCAGTTGCCATGATCTGGATCAGTGTGAGACCTGAGGGGAAGGACAGGGAGGTGCAGCGTTCGTCCTCACCAGCAGGATGAGTTGTCATGGACGTTAAAGCTTCGAGTATATGAGGACTTTTTTACTCTGTGTGTTTGTCTGTCTGTCTGGTCTGTGAGTACTTACATTCATTCCCTTCTCCTGGCATCGCCTCATCCCCGTAGGGTTGTGTGACTGTGTACTACATTCATGTGTCTATAGATCCGCATTATTTTTTTTTCACTACATTTACATATGTTTCATTGACATATTCTGGAATATATGTTTATATTTATTTACTCGTGTTATAGCGGAATAGAAAGAGCCAAAGCAGGATTCCCCGTCGTCTGAGACACTGTAAGGGGCGCGGCTGTGTGCGTACCCCATGTATGGGTGTGGTGTTTACCCGGACCTGTAGCCCTGGATGGTGTGTGTGCGTGGAGGCAGTGCTGGCTGCCTCTTGTTTAGACAGCAGCCGGTAATCGCTGCCGTCATTACAGAGTTAACGCTCGTTTTCGAAAGAGAAAGAGAGAGAAATAGTTTCCGTAACGTGCAGTGTTATAAGGAACCAATGACGGTAGTGGTTGACTCGACTGGCGAGGCCGTAGAGAAGGGCGGTTGGCGCAGAAGGCGCTGAGGACCGGTTGGTATTAAGAAGTAATTCAGGAGGAGCGCTTGATAAAGGAGGGGTTAAATGTTTGGGGGGGCTGATGATTCGTGAGGCTCCATACAGTAGCTTGTACTACAGTTATGTTTTGTCATTACTAACCTGAACAGCAGCGAGTCTTGGCCCTATGTTCCTCCAGTGGTCTTATCTCTCTTCTACGTTGACAGCTCAGAAATGTTACAACAGCCTTGACAGCTTCAAAATACCCCCGTCCTCCATTTAGGATGACGTTATAAATATGGAAAAACTGTGCGGTTCGGCGAAATGTCAAGGGGATAGAGTGGCGGCGCGGGGGGTGAGGAGACCACAACCCGGGACCCCCACGTCGTGTGCTGTGGAATGTATGGCGGCCGATTGTAGGGTCGGAGGAAGTAGGCTTCCTTGCGGTCTCGTCGCTCGTACCACACTCTTGACATCAGCGACGTCAGCGGCCATCGATGCCGCCCCGACCTGACTTCGACCTCACTCGACCACAACCGTACCCCTCGAAGTCAGCTTCGCCAGACACCTGCCTTACTGGACGCCTTCGCTAGGAGCAATAGTATGGGTTCCTGCACGATTTACGTAGCGTAAGACGTGCTCAGTCTCATGGACACTGGCCTCGGTGTCCTGTGTTCATTACTATTCCTCAAGGCTCAGGGAACATGATATGGTCCGGTGGCCGAGGATAAAACCCAGGTTCCTATGGGCTGGGAAGCCCAGCAAATGGTTACTGTGGTGGATTGTGCTCTGGGGAGAAGCCATTAGCGGGCTTTGGTGGGAGGCCTCAGGTCTCTGGGTCATAGACGGTTTCGAAGTGGGGAATTCAGCGTTGGAGGAATTCACCACATGTACAATGTAGCGCTGTGCAGTTGGTTAGCCAGGCTCTGTGGAGTATGCAGGTATTTCAGAACAGGTTTACCATAAAGTCGCTTTTTTTACATAAATGTCTTAACTTCAGACAGCTGCTAAACCATCTGTTGCATTCTCTACGGTCTAGTCTTTGGGCGCAGCACTCACGTAAACACTGCGACACACATTACTTCCCTACCGGTGAGAGGACCATGTCTGCACCACCAGACGTTTGAACCTGTCGACCTCCTTGAACGCTAGAGCTCTAAATATACCCCCTTCTGTACTATTCCCTCCCAGTGGTACATTAAGAGAATGCCAAGCAGCGTTTCCTTTCCCTCATCAACCGGAGTTCGAGAATGTCACGTCATTTTGTGCGTCCCTTATTCCGGCCGTCTGTAGGTAGCCCTCCCCCCTTTCCCCTCCCCCTCCTCTATGGGGGGTGATTACTAACGACGCATTTAATCACCCACAAGACGGCTCCACAACGCCTCTAGGATGATCCGCCATTATAGAGAGTGTGAGCGGGCATTTGCAAGTCACCGTCGGTGTTCAAGTGTGGCAGAAGTGAATTATAGGCATGAAAGAGGGGTTAAATTAGAAGCGTGATTGGCTCATTACCTTCCCGTAGGCCTGCCTGTGGCTCACTGGGGCCATTATTGAATCTAAGTACCCTCCCATTCACCCCCACCAACCTCTCATTATAGGCGCCGTTCGTATATTCATCGGTGGTGGGCCGAAGATAGTATTTAAAGTCGTTTTATATTATTATTATTATTCGTATATTCACAGCCTAATGCGTTCACACTCCTGTGGATAGTTATCTTAATGGCGCTCAAGAGATAATAATTTTGTTCGCTGGTAATTAGTTTTTTTCTTCGTCCGTTTTTGAATGTTTTTGTGATGCTGTGAGTCGACTCGCCAGTTTATCTTTGCTCTTAAAGTTGTTTATTAAAGACGAACTTTCAGGTTAGAATGATTAAAACCACTTTACTCCTGAATAAACTGGAGCTATATTTCGTAATACTGTCCTTCACAATAAAGTGAGTGTCTCACAGTTGGCGTAGTTGCCCAAAATAAACAGCGTAATTCCATGTGGCATTCCCTCCGAGGAATCAGTTTATAATGGTTCTCGTGGGACCACAGTAACCTGAGGCTTACAGGTAATCACTAAGGCTTATTGCCGTGTCGGCCAGTATTGTAAACACGACCGGTTTATGACGTAGAATGTGTAGCACGTTCTTGCGTCTGTCAAAGTCGTGGAGAAAGTGTTTCTTGTTCTCGGTTTACAGATTCGTTTTCATTTTTTTTTTCCCCCTCCTTTGTATCCTGTATGATTTTCTTCGTGTGTCATGTCCCGGGAACAAGGTTAAGAAGTCACGCTTGGCAGCGCAAGTCCTGACCCTTTGGGAAAGAATTTTATATGATATATATATATATATATATATATATATATATATATATATATATATATATATATATATATATATAGAGAGAGAG
>JAYMFT010233014.1:0-11163 GCA_038088735.1 Panulirus argus
TCTCTCTTTTTTTTTTTTTTTTTTTTTTTTTTTTTTTTTTTTAGCCCGTGTATTACATTTCTTATACCATTGTCTTGATCAAACAAAATTCCATTGCTTCACTACTGATACCAACATAATCATTTCATAGGCTTAGAGAAGGTGAAAAGCGAGGGATGTTCTCCATACTTAAAAGAAGTGATAAAAAGAAACTACTGGAAACTGTTCTCAAACAGCTTCGACAGCTTACTCAACAGCAACACACATCATGAATCAAGTCTTGCTAAGGCAACGTCTCAAATACTCTACTTATTCCCGTCCTGCTTTTGCATCAGCTATATTTGCTGGTGTTTCTCTGCTAAGATATTTGGAGAAATTAATTTTTCTGATGTTCTAGAGCCAGGTAGGGTTGGCAGGATGTTATTCAGCGTACTGTGTGCAAAACTGGTCATTACTTTTTTATATTAAGGTTATAGGCTAAGCTGGTATGGAAGCTGCCACCTCATAGTTGTGACAAAACACACACTAATTCTGAGTTGAGATGTAAACTGGGAACTTTGGAATACAACCATATTGTGTGTCATATTGATTTTATCTTTTTGAGAATGGTAATTTCTTAATACAATATTGGTATTGATAATTAGATGATATATTTAAAAGGAAGCCCAGTGCTACAGAGGTCTGTATTGAAGTCTGCAGTAGGAATTAAGCAAGCCAGTTGTCTTGTTACTTGAAATATTGTTGTACACTTTCTCCTGCTTTGCACAGTCTTTGCGTATGAGTTTTCTCGCATATTCTTTTCATCTTTTGACAGCAGTTTCAAGAAACAAAGGAAAGTTTTCAGTCATTTGCAGTAAGTACCCCCAAAGTTAAGTGGTTGTGTGAGGTGACAGTGAGCTGATCGAGTGTGGGTCACCCACTCCCTTCCACTAATACTCATCATGCGCCCAACATTGTTTCATGCTCAAACGCTGAAGTCCTGTTATCTGGATTCACTTGTCCGGAGAGGATGTTAGCTTTAAGTAGTATGTGGATGGGTACAAGTAGTGGTAGATGAGAGTGAGGGATCCCATGTGTGAGCTTCAGGGGAACAATTAGCAAAAGAAAAGAAGGGAAAGGGGTATGTGAGTTAGCCTCAGGAACTGTGTGGAAGGATGTAGGTAGTGGAAGAAGATAGTGTTATTGTCAGAGGGTGTAGAGGGACACAAGGATCCAGTACAATATAATTTTCAGCTATCATCCTTAGCAGCTCACCAGACATCACCCCCTCCAAATCCAGTTACTGAGGTAGTGAAAAAAATTCTCTTATATCAACTTTCTAACCATCATGAGAAATGTATATATCAACTCTCCAATCATCATGAGTAATTTACCAAAACCACAGCCCCCTATCCACAACCAGGCCTCACATACTTTTCCATGGCATTCCCTTAATGCTTCATATGCCCTGGTTCAGTCCATTGATAGCTTGTCACCCCAGTATACCACATCACTCCAATCTCATTCTTTGCCGTGCGTGCCTTACACCTTCCTGCATGATCAGGCCCTTAGCACTCAGAACCTTTTTCACTCTGTCCTTCCATCTCCATTTCATTCTCCCCCATCTCTTTGTCCCCTCTACTTTTGACACATGTAACCCCTTTGTCAGCCTTTCCTCACTCATTCTCCATTTTTACAAACCATTTTAGCACACCCTGTTAAGCTCTCTCAACTCTACTCCTCTTATTTCCACACCTTTCCCTTACCCCATAATTTCTTTCTCCTCACACCGCATTTTGTACTCAAACATTTCATTTCCAACACCTTCATCCTCTACTGTATATTCTCACTTAGAGCCTATACCTGATATCCATTATTAGCTGGGACTGTTATGCCTACATGCCCATCTTCACCTTCCCGGAAAGTAACCTCTCTTTCCTTACATTCCTCAGTGCTTTCTCCCATGACAGTCTCCCTCTCACCCACCCCAGGACACTCTTCAGCTTCTATGGTTCCATTTACTGCCATGTCTACTCGTAGGTATCAAAAACACTGCACTACTTCCAAATTTTCTTCATTCAGACTTGTACCTTATATCTGTCCTGTCTCTTTCCACTGCTAAACTTAATAACCTTCCTTTTATTCACATTTACTCTCAACTTTCTCCCTTCACATACACTCACATGCTCAAAAAACTATGGCAGTTTCTCACTCAAATGTGCCACCAGCACACATTAATTAACTCAATTCCCATCCCCCCCAACACTTTAAAAGACTTCTTTTTTTTGGCAGCTCCAGTCATGAACTACAATCCACATCAAGGCCCGGTCTAATCTGAAATATAGTGTGGATTACAAAAGGAAAAAAGAAGAGACAAGGGAAAGTGTTTACATGCTCCTTTCTCAAAAAGTACTGCATTCACCTCCCTCCACCTCATCCATAAACAGATTAAACAGCCATAATGACATCACATACCCCTGCTGCAGACCCACCTTTACTGTGTCTAGTAACTTTCCTTCCACTTCATATATTTGAAAGTCCTTCCACAGAGCATCTCTTTCATCCCTATCATACACTTTCTCCAAATCCATAAATGCCACGTACAAATCCGTGTTTCACTTAAGTATTTCTCACACACATTCTTCAAAACAAATACCCAATCCACACATCCTCTGCCACACCTGAAGCCACATAGTTCCTCCCCAGTCTGAAACTTTGTTTGTGCAACCACTCTGTCTTTCACCACTCTCCCTCTTACATATAGCTTTCCAAGTACACAAAACGAACTTATACTGTACCTCTGTAATGGGAACATTCTTTTGCTCCCTTCTCCTTTCTAAAGGCATTCCTCCAATCCTCAGGCATGTAACCATGAGTCATACATTCAGTAGAAATGCTAATCAACAACACACTGACCTTCTGTTCATAAGAAATTCAACTGCAGTCCCATCCATTGTGGCCTCATTGCCACACGTTATCATATCCAAGACTTTCACCACCACCCTTCTTTTCACCAGTCCACTTTCAACTCACTTCACATACCTCCCTGACCCAGACAACCCACGTCTGCCATCTTATCATCAAACACGTTCAACATTCTTTCAAATTGAAAATAAACAATCTCTTCTTGTTACCACTTCCCCATTTGCCTCTTTTACTGAGGCATCCATATGTTCTCTTGTTTTTCTTACACTATTAACCTCCTTCCAAGACAGGTTTCTTATTCTCCCTGAAGTTTGTTGATTCATACTCTTCCAACTCTCATTTACCTTATTTTTCAGCTCTTATACCTTCCTGTTGATCTCTTGCTGCTTTCTCATGTAAATCTCCTAATCACTCACACTTCTTTCTTGCAAGTAACACAGATACACCTTTCTTTTCTTTCACTAGCAACTTATCTTTGCTCTCCTTTCCCTCCCACCTTCTGCATGCCACAAACTTTTCTCTCGAGGCAGTTGCTTCCTTTAATATCTCCCATTTCTCATGAACTCCTGTAGCTATATATTTATTCTCTCATTTTTCCATTCTACATTCAGTCTCTTTAGTCTTGATTGCACTTATTTCCTGCTAAATAAATTCTCAACAATTAGTTTATCTCATTTCAATTTATGTATACTTGAGATTCACAGATATTTTGTTTTGAAATGTCTTAGTCAGAAATAATTAAGTAGATTTTCCGGTGCTTCTGTAGTAAGATTATTACCAGTTGGTAGACTTAATGGGGTAAACCTAGAACAGTTCCTTACTCTTAGGCCGACCACCATCACTAATGGTAATTGCCCATTTTTAATTACTTATTTGTACTGTACAAGAAGGGAGTTTTATATTGGTGGGGCCCCATCTCTTATATTTATGTATAATAGTGTTGGTGTGTATGTATAGGGTGATTGTGTGTCTGGTCTTCCATGGATTATCTTGGTTTAGTGGTTAGCTTTGCTGACTGAGATGCATTTTGGGTCTGCTTCGGGTTGAGAGCATAGGTTCAAATCCTTGTTGCAGCAGTTGGTCCACAGTCAGCCCAGCTGTTCATCCTTCCCCAGGGGTTGGTCGATAAATTGGGTCCATGGTTTAGGCTAGTGTATGTATATATGCAGTGTTGGTGAGATGGCCTTGATCAACATAAAAAGAATATATATAAATGTACTCTTAATCTGTGCAACCCCAGGACCCCTTGTATGGAGCCTCTGCAACTTTGAGGTTGCATTTCATGCAGTAGTAGAGTTAAGGTGGCCCCTTTTTGGGAGGGAAAAAGCTAAATGATACTGAACTCTTTTCCATCTGTTGAAGAATATACAGCCTTGTTAAAGATGACTTCTCACATATGGTGTTATTACTTGTAGCCTAGGAACACCTTTATGTACATGCACCCACATGTACAGCTTCAGCCAAAATTCACTCGACACCGTTGGTGAAACCTGGCATCTGGCAGACATTTTAAACATATAGTAATCACAGTATTCATTCACAGTTCTGAAAGCAGAGGAAGGGACAATGTTATTGGTTCATTGCTGCTGAACACTCTTTATGTTTTCACAGACAATAGTACAGTTATGAATTTGTTAGCATTCAAGCGATCAGTTCGAAACCTTTATAAACAATGTGCATAATATTGACGTATCGAATAGATTGAGGCACAAGTGTAATGCTTTAAAGATAGATATCAGACACACAAGATTACAAGAATAGGTGATGAAACGTTGTGACACTTCATGAGGGAAATGACGATGTATGTGAAATGCTGGCATAAAAAATTTTCTATCTACTATCTAGGTATAGCGGGACGCTATATGAAGTAAAGCTTGTAATTATCCTTATGTTGTGTGTTAATTCCTGTTTACATAAAAGAAAAGAGGCAACGCTGGATACGTGGCTGATTATTTGTTTAACTATGTAGAACAGGAGGAGGTCGACGATTTGGGGTGGGGCTTAGTGTGGAAGACAAAGGTGGGGCAGAGTGACAAGGTTGGGTATAGCTGTGCCCTAGTTACAGTTAATATAATGATAGCTGATTATAAGAAAATTGCAGTTCTTTAAATCTGTAGGTGCCACAAACAAGCAGACTACTCAACCTTGAAATAAATGTGTATGAAACAGAGTGATTACAGACAGTTCGGGAGACATGAGGGGGAGGGAATTGGGAAAATGCTGTCAGGTTTTATGCCATTAATAACCCTAAGTAAAAAGCCACTACCTATGCTATACATGCTCAGAAGGATGAAATGAAACAGCAGTAAATTTATAAAAGATACTACCACATGGATGTAATGCTATAGTCCTGAAGCCAGTGACAGACAATTCAACCAACATATTTATAATGTAATGATCATCAAAATTAAAAATTGGCATCTCCTTCCTAATAGCAGGCTAGTTGAATGTTGGGATGATCATTAGGTAATAGATGTATGACGTTTGTCACTAAGTGTAAAGATATGCTAGTATTAACAATATGTGCATATTTTAGTATGTCATAACAAATAACCTCAAAATAGGATGTAGACTAACTTCTGCAAAACTAACTACCTAGTCAGGTAGTTGCTTGTCACTGTCCTGGTGTATTTACTTACGTTTTTGAAACATTGTTTATTTCTGAATTAGGCATTAAGAAGACGGAATAAATCCATAATGAATGTTAAGTAATAAAGTGCGGAATGTAATTAATGTCACAATATAGCGATATTTATAGTGGAGAGTTGTCTGCCATATTATTACATTCAAACTATTGTGGACACAACTTTACAGTCCCTTCAGAAAGTCTGAGGAATATGAAAAATAAACTTTCATTTTCCTTATTTTAGTCCTTAGGGTGGCCACCACCTGCCTTCAAAACAGCTTGTATGTGTCGCGGCATGGAGTCATTAGGGTTTCTGCAGTAATCAAGGTCAATTCCATTCAAATAGTTGTCTCTGATGGCTTCAAGAAGGCGAGGAATTGAAGAGGTGTTCCTTTCGTGAAGTTTAAGCTTCACGCAAGACCACAGCTCCTTGATGGGATTCAGTTCTGGAGAATTCCTAGGCCATTAAAGGATGTTCACCTGCTTGGCTGACAACCATTTCATGACCTTTACCTTGTGACATTGTGCACGGTCTTGCATAAAGAAGTTGCCCCCGTGGATCTCATAAAAATTCATCATGTGGTCACAAAGAACTTCAATGTAGCAGTCTCCATTCATTGTGATGTTTTTGGGAAGCACATGAAACCCCCTCACGCCCTAACTTTCCACTGAAGTAACCCCAAATCATGACTGAGTCTAGGTGTTTGACAGTTATTTGCACCTAACGGGGGACAAGGATATTCATATGTGTGGGACGTCTCAACTTGCCACGCCTCACTGCAGCACACTGGAAAGTCAGCTCATCGCTCCGTAAGACCCTTCTACAGTCCTCACCTGTGAAATATATGTAGTTCCTTACAAAACTGAGACGAGCATTACACATCTTGCGAGTCAGTAGGAGTTTTCTGGTTTGGGAAGGAAGAGGCAAGTTCAGGTGTTTCTGGCAGTACTCTTGAATGGTGCGTTCTGCAACACTTCCAATGAGGGTGGGATAAGCTTGCTTCAGTAGTCTTGCTGTGATGCTTGGATTTATCAATACTTGCCTCTATAAGGTTGTCAGTAGTTGCTTTAGTCTTTCTGGGATGCCCTGGTACAGATTTACAAGTTGGAACTTCACCTTGTGGGATTTTCTTGACTTTTGCAGTGAGGCTATATATGGCTGATTTGCTCACCCTGGTACACTGACAAATCTTCACCGACATTTTTGCCTCCCTCAGGGCATGCCTCCTCTCTGTAGCTTGTTCTGTAAGGCACTGATGTGCTCCTTAGTCCGTGGTAATGGGATCACCAGGGAGAGTTGCCAAGTATTAATTAAGCAAGATCTGAGCGTTCAATTAGCTAATAGATGTGGAAATTCCGAGGACACCCATCCACACAACAAAAGGCCCCATATTCCTCATACTTTCCACGGGTAAGTTATTAATATCACTTATTATGAGATACTATAAATACGTTGCTCAGATCACAGTGACACATTAGTAACATGTAACAGCACTCAGTATCCAACTTCAGACACAAACTAACATATTAAAATTCTGTCCATCCTCCTTCATAGTCAGTCACACTATGTAAGCATTTTGGCATTGATTCTGCCAGTCGTCTGACTATTTCCAGCTTTCTCTTAAATATGTCCCACACTGATTTGTGTGCAGTAGCAAGGCTTGTGAAGTTCTCTCTGCACCAGGTTCCTATGCATTTACTATGTTTGTCCATAAATTTTCAGTGGGATTGCGATCACAGGCTTTACTTGGCCAGTGTAATAGTTGGATGTCTTGATGTTCAGCGAACCAGTATTGTACTACTTGAGCCATGTGGATGGGGGATCAGTCATGCATAACGATAAAACTTTCTGGGTAGGGAAACGTATATGCTCGCACCGACGGTACATAACTTCCTCGAGAATTTGTAGATATTGGTCAGCTGTGAACTGTCCACGTATAGTTGTGGTTTTTTCCAACGTCATTCATGAACATCCACTCCTAAACATTACATGTCACATGACCACTTCTCAGTTTCGTATATATTTTCGCTCTTGTATCTTGTATTATTTTGTCACCGACAACGTTGTTTACCATGGGTTGTTGAAGAAAATGTCTTTTCGTCACTAATTATGACACGTCTCCAGAAGTCCATATTGTTGTTGATGTGCTGCCTTGCAGAGTTGAGTCATCCTTCACGAAGTCTGTTAGTTAGTGTTTCTTTATTAGCAGGTATTCCATGGTGTATGCCAACTTCATGCAGTCGTCATCGTACTGTTCGTGTTGAAACACTGATGTGCAAATTTTCCGTAATGGCAACAGAATTCTGGAAATGGTCTCCATCAGAAGCATTTCTGATGACCTGATCTTCATTTGCAGTTGTCGCATGTGGTCATCCTGTTCTTTGATGATCATGTAAACTGCTTTCATCTTGCCATCTTTGTAACCACAGGTGTACTGTGTCTCAGGTAATTCCCGATTCTCTTGGTATTTCTGTTGGTGATTTACCACTTTCACTCATTCCAGTAATTCTTCCTCTTGAGGGATACTTTATCATGATGATAGTCATTCATCTTGTATTGGCTGACAGTGTGTCAGGACAATAGTAGATATGATGCACGCTGGCATGCTATGGGGTGATAAGTCACACGTTGCTCACCCCAGCAAACCTTGATACCTTTCTATGGTTTTGTTAATACATTCCCATATTTATTTTCTAATTAACACATATTAACACGTATATTTTGTTCTGTGTCTGATATCTTACCCAGGAATAGTCATATATATGATTTAGAGGAAATCTTTGTTGTAATAATCCTGTTGTCTTTCATCAACAATGCTAAGTCAGTTCAGTAGTTTTCATTATTACAGCTGCCAGGTGTTGCCATGTTTTTAACTCACAGAGTGGACACAACGTAAATATTCCCCAGCTTACTGGTAGTGTAACTCGCGTAGTATGTCGTGCCTACAGCATAATTATTCTAATAGAGGGGTTATATTGTTGGATCTAAGTAAATACAAGCAGTAATATAGTCCACTCATTCTTCACTTTTCAAGATGTTGTACATATTGGCATACATATTATGAACATACAAATAACTACTTTATTTTCATAATTATGACAATCTCTATATTAGCTTGTAATTGTAATTGACTTGGGTAGTCTGGGTCATACTGTGTTTAAGGATACATCCAGTGAACATAAAAGAGATTTACGTAGTGTGTGTGTGTCTCATACATTATCTTAGTATTTGTTCCCCGTTAAATTTTGTTGTGTCCTCCTCCCTACCTTCATCACTACACCACGCCCGTCTCCCTCCTCCTGTTCTGCATGCTTAAACAAATAATCAGTCACGTATTCAGTGTTGCCTCTTTTTTTTTTTTTATATACAAACAGGGAATTAAAACACAATATAGGGATAAATGCAAGCTTTACTTCATATAGCATCCGGCTTTAGCAAGATAGTAGACAGATAATTTGTCATGCCAGAGTTTCATATATATTGTTGTGTTCCCTCACAAAATGTCCCGTTTTGTCTGCTATTCTTATAGTTTTGTATGTCTAATATTTATTTTTAAAGCATTATACCTGTGCTTTAGAGTATTTGATACATCAGTATTATGTATTCTGTTTATAGAGGTTTTGAATTGATTATCTGAATGTTGACAAATTCATAATTGTACTGTTGTCTATGAATACACAAAGAGCTTTCAGCAGCAATGAATCAATAACATTGTTCCTTACATATGCTTTCAGAACCGTGAATGAATACTACAATCACTATATGTTTACAACGTCTGCCAGATGCCAGGTTTCACCAATGGTGTCAAGTTAATTTTGGCTGGAGCTGTACATTAACACTTACTCTAACAAACACTCATATATATTGGCAAAAAGGGAGATTATAGAGTTGAAAGTGCTGAGTTTGATGAACCAAAATTGGTGGACGTAGCTACATGATAGGTGGTACTTAAATTAGAAAGATTAGTTAACCAGGAGGTCAACAGATGTACATCCTTGATTATTTATGTATCAGAGTAAGAGCAATCACCAAATAAAGAAGAAAAATAGGGGAAAGAAAGAAAGAAGAAATGGTGATCATAGATATGACAGAATTACCAGATGCAGTCTTTATGGTAAAAGAAAGAATTGGTGATCATAAATATGACAGAATTACCAGATGCGATCTTTATTTTAAAGGAAAGAAGAATTGGTGATCATAAATATGACAGAATTACCAGATGTAATCTTCATGATAAAGGAAAGAAGAAGAGTTGGTGATTATAATTAAGATATAAAGAGTCAGCTAATTATGGTTACATGTAATTTTGTATCATTGAGCGAGGAGGTACTAAGACTGGCTAAAAAACTCAAAAACAAGATGAAATTCATATGAGTATTCATAAAGCATGATAGACTAAGGGAACAGAAGGAAAAAAGTTAAGAATATAGTCAGAAGACAAAAAACAGAAGATGCCAAATGTGGCGAGAGGAAAGTCTGTCTTTACCAGTGCCTCTTAGAGGTCAGGAATGTTAGACTTTGGTAATGATAGACTGAAAGTGTTACATGTAAATGCAGATAAATTAGTAGTACATGGTAATGAGTTGGAATTTGAAGAATGTATGAGAAAAAATGAACCTGGTATTGTTGGAGTTGTGGAGACAAAGCTTGTAAAAGACTTCAGATCTCACCTTTTGTCTGGAGTGGTACTTGCTTGTAAGGAGAGACAGAAAAGATTATTGAAAAGGGGTTTTGGCTCTATAAGAGATAACCTTAAGTTCCATGAAAAAGTAGCAGATGGCCCATTCAGACATTACATAATGGGAAGGGTAACAGTAGGAAAGAAGTGCGTAGTTCTGTTCATGATAAATAATCTCTGAAGAATTTTGATCCAGAACAACTATATAATGACAGCAACAAAGGAACAGTCAGGTTGGTACAAGAAGCAGTAAATCACGCACTTCTCAGAGAACTTAAAGTTTTGATAATGGGAAATTTCATTTATGAGGAGATGGACTGGCAGGATTTGGATTCTCATAGTGACATGGAATCATGGAGACACAAGTTCGTAGAGTGTGCACTGGAAAATTTCTTATACCAGCATGTTATTGAATGCACATGGATGAGAGGGACTGATTCACTCATTACTAGCATGGATAGTACAAACATCATTTATGATACTCCACTTCTAACTATCTATCCATCTATATCTCTGACGCCTCTTACAATTGGAACTCTCTCAAAGGGGTGGCCACGGCAACAGTCTCCATAAAAGAACTCCAGTGCCGCTTCATAGCCTTTAGTGCCTTACCCTTAACAGGCCACAGGCAGAGGGTAAGTCTAGCGCAGTGCTTGCAGAGGCTCCTATGTAATGTTCCTGATGACTATTTCTATCTAGTGTTCCTACTTACTGCTTCTACCTAAAGTTTCTACCTAATATTCCTGCCTAAATGTTCCTACCTACTACCTCTATCTGCTGCTCCTACCATTTTGCCAAAAGGCAGGGCTAGCATATAGTGCTCACCGCAGGAAAATCTAGTTACGAAGAATGAGCTGCGTGAGTTAAGTGTTGTCTAGTGTTACATATGACTAGGAGAGATTTTATGTTTGTGGATAGAATGCCAGTAGTCCACATGTTAGTGAGGCAGAAAGAAAAGAGAGCTACCTGGGTCAG
>JAYMFT010233025.1:0-11163 GCA_038088735.1 Panulirus argus
ATGTATATATATATATATATATATATTTATTTATTTATATTTAAAAAAATAAGAATGAAAAATCTCCAAGGTTGTACTTTCTTCCAGTCTTAAATCAGTAACTAACATCAGAATCACATAAAATCGTAACAAATTTCCTGAAGGACGAGTGTGTGTGGTACGTGAGTCCCATCCGTGTCCTGGCCGCTCAAGAGGACCGTCTTCGAGGACCAGAGACTCCGTTACGCAACTAGTCTGACCGGTCAACTGACTGTTATGGTGGCCGCTATCTCCTTCACAGGTACGATGTGTGGCAATGTGTGTGTGTGCATGTGTGTCTGGGAGTGGACGCCTGCTAGGCTGAAGCAGTGGTGTCACCAAATACCACACCCCCGGATCACCAACAGCCTCACTACTATACCAGTTGTGTAGCTACATGAAAACCGCCAGAGATTTCATGAGTGATGTGCTTCGTACAATAATTCTAATCCCCACCATCACCCATGCTGCAGGACCTCCTGTGTGGTTGGGAGTGGTATGGAAGAGGCTGGACCAGTGATGTTACTCGTACCACATCCCACATCCCCGTTGGCCTCGTTCAAACATTCGTCGAGATTTCTGCCGTAGGTGGCCAGAAGCCGAAGCAAATGGTGCCACTAATAACACATCGAAGGCAAAGCCTCAGCAAAACCTGCTCCTACTCTACTGCTTTTACGTTCTATGAATGGTGCCAGTCAGAGACGAATGATTCAGTTATATTTGAGTCATTCGTCACTGCAGCTAAGGGGCTACCATTGCGAGATATGCCATAAACTTGCTTCTGTTTTGATTTTCATTTATCGTCTTTCTTCGTCTCGTGGGGATAAATCATACGAAATGAGGTTCTTGTGAGCGACTGGTCAGCGACTGATGCAAAGAGTAACGAACTGTGGAAATGCAAGAATGCGACTTGGTCAAATGCCATTCAAAATTCGGGTACTACCCAGTTATCGACAAGATCTGCCGCCTTACCAGGGCAGACTTATTATCTGTGAATAGATTCCACTGTATCACAGGATGTGGCCGGCTCCCTTAAGGGTGACCAGCTTGCGCCAGTCAATATGCCTAAACCAAGAGTACTAATTCAATAGGGGCACATAGCCACAACACATGATAGCATTTGCGAAACCACCATACAGATTCGCAAAGAGTAGCGTTATTAAACCACACTATACGAAGAAGCAGGAAAGCATAAGTTCAAGAGTGCGCCTTCAGCACTACATAGGTAATTCGGTGTCGCTACAGGACTAAGAACATGTTTTCAATTTCAGTTTTTTTGACAGGTAAAGCAATAAATTCATAGTTCCCCCGATATTACCATGGATTTTCAAATACTGTCAAAAGACTACTAACTCTGACTTAATTGTTTATGTATCACTCCATTGCTCGAGTGTCGGGGATCATGTTTTAAATCACTGGGGAAATATGTAAACAGTAGATAAATCCTACTGACTGCACACATTCCATGCTTCAGAGTTTGGTCATCTGTGTACAAAATCTTTGGAACTAATGCATATGAAATTCTATTTCTGGATATGGTGTCCAAACGACAATGAACTAGGTTAGCCTTCTTTAATCTGCGTGGAAAATGCTCATTGGCAAGCGACTAACATTTATGTTAAGCTCGGTTACCTTCGGTCAATAATCCTTCTTGATCTCTTGGTCATTATGTTACGTTTGTAGACGGGGGAAAAAACACAAATGCCTTTGATGTTCGATTATCGTTGGATTAACAATGGTACTACACGTCACTCCAGCATGTTATATATATTTTCATCTTAGGACGCACGACAACTAACTTCTGAAATTAGTCCTAAAGATATAATTCTTTAGGGCAATCGAACGTGGATCACAAATATTTGACGTCTCTCTGTTTAAGGAAGTGAAAATGTTCTGCCCTCTTCAATGAAGACGCTTGTGATTGATGCCATAATAACTACTGTGTGATTGATACCATTATAACTACTGTAAAAACACAGATTACAGTACCTGTCATTTACCAATCTTTCTCTCATTTTCGAGGCTAAGTCTTCACCTTATTAAGCTTATATAACAATGGGTACATGGCTATCATCTGGGCACATGGTTTAAATCTGGGTGTATTGCAATATTCTGGGATTATGGTTGTAGTCTTGGTCCATGGATATATTCTGGATACATGGTTGCATTGTTGGTACGTGGTTACAGTCTGGGTGCATGTTGCGGTCTTGAAATATGGCTCCATTTTCATTAGTCTGGGTTTTTGGTTACAGTTTGGGCGCATGGCCACGATCTGCATTTATGGCTAGTCTGAGAGCATGGCTACACTCTGGATGCATGTACACAATCTGAGTGCAGAGCTACAGTCTGGGTGTAGTTTTGGTTCGTGTTTACAGTCTGGGTGCCTTGATGCCTGTCTGGTTTATTGTCGATATCTGAGTGTATGGCTACAGTCCAGGAGTGTGATTTCAGTCTGATTTCATAGTTTCCTTAAGGCTGCATGGTCTTAAATGTGATTTCATGGGTACACACCGGTTGCATTGGTAGAGTCAGGGTGCATATGCTAACATTCTTGGTAGGTGTTTATAGTCTCCTTGCATGTTCTTAGTCCATATGCATGGTTATACTCCACTTGCATCGTTTCAGTATGGGCACATGATTACAGTCTGGGTGCTTGCATGTATTCAGGGTTTATTTGCTAAAGCCTAGGTGCTTACCTACCTATCGGATGCACAGTTGCAATCTTCTGTTTACTTCCACATCCACGGTAAGATGGTAGGCTTACTAGAGAGGTCAAGTGTGATATTAGGCAATTATTAGCCCCGTTTGGGTCATCTGTTTTAAATGTCCTTTAATGCAGTTTAGCTCTCTCATCCAAGCATTGGCTATAGACGGATGATCAGACTTTATGTTTCACATATCATTCAGGCTACATTAGTTGAAAAACATTACAAAATAAAACGAACTTAAGACCCGAAAACTGCTGCACATTAGGGAACATGTCCAAGGACCTTCTACAGTCTGATGGCAATGTACTGACCAATATTGTTCACGTACCGGCATAATTCTAATTCCTTCGTCCCCTTGAACACATAATAATGTTCTCTCAGTGCACTGTTGTACCTCAGAAAAATGTCAATTGGTTATTTTGAATCAGTCTGCAAATCCCGCACGCCATCCTGGTGGCTAGGCATCCATCTAGTCTTGTCCAGCAGCAGGATAAGAACATCGTGTCGTGACGTTAACACATTAGAAAATAATTTGACTGACGTTTCATCTTGCATAACAGTCAAGAGGTAGCTTTCGTCTGGTAATTATGACGGTACTAGAATGACGCTACGTGGAAACCCGTTCAGGTCATTCTGGAAGAGCATATATGAATTGTAAAATAGTAGAATATAATCATACATACTCCTGGAATTACGATTTCTTTGCAGCAAAAGCAAATATGATTAGATACTGAAATTCAATGGTGACTATAAATTTCTAATTCATGACTCTGATAATCTAAAACAGACGAAAAAATACAATGTTCACACCATGTAAATTATTTCTGGGTTCCGTTCTTATTAGAGAAAACGTGAAAATTATGCCGAGTAAGTCATCACTGCTCCATGAGAGGTTCAACTGTAGTAATGTCTTGAGAAGTAACTATCATCAAGCTGATATTAGTCATCATGTTAACGACGTTTCGTTTCATTTACTTTATCAAATGCTGACTTTCGCCATGAAATGCATTTCGTGCTTTCCTGTCCCAAATTCTCATATCAGTTAACGCAAATATATCATAATTGTGTGCAAGCTCTGAAATGATTCGGTTACTCATGTATCAATCTTTGTATCCGAGCCAAATTTAAAAGCGGTTCTTGGTTTCTCAATTTCCCGGAAGCTGGATTTCTTTGTCAATTGCAGTGCATGATGCTGAGCGAACATACGAGGCAAGTAATCGGATATTGAGTCAAATGTTGAGTGATGGAGCTCTGACAGGTAACATGCCGTTAGCAATCATCGTGGCGCCCAAGCCTGAAACAAACAGTTGTATAACACTAACGAAGGACATTTATATTTCGTTATTCTAACGCTAACTAAGCATACTTTCGAGGGGGTCATGTGTGGGTTAGTTTTTTCTTTTATCACGACACACACATACACACACACCAGTCAAAGCTAGACATCCATTTTGCGACCAGCCTCGAAGGAAACGGGGCTGTGAGCCGACTACCCCGAAACCCACCCAAAGATACGATCCCCCGGCAGGAAGTGGGTGTCCCCAGAGGTACAAATAAAGCGTTATCAGAGCTTATCTAAATCGTGCTTGCAAAATTTTTTCATTATGACACCTCTTCCATCAAGAAATTACTAAAGAACAAAAAAATAGTTAACAATGGTTTTCCTAATAAAACCATTAAGAAAAGACGAAAAATACTGAAAAAAATCCACGACCCTACTATACTAGAGATAATAGATTCCATGTATACATACGAGAACATATTTCCTTCATAAATCATCGAAAAAGCTAGGAACCTAGAGCTTAGAGAAGCATTAAGAACTGGTAGAGAAGGTCCAGAGAGGGTAAATAAAGACGGTGCCAGAATAAAGAGAACTGATTTTAAAGATATGATCGACAACCAGACTTTCCACCATGGAAGAGAGAAGAGTACGGGGTAACTCGATCACAACGGCTGAGCATTTAAGCCAGCGTAATGGTGTCATTAGTGAACAGGTCTTCACAAAATGTACGTAAAGACAGAACAACCAGAGGCTACAACACTAGATTAAGCAAGAAACTTATTAGATACGATGTCAAAATGTTCTTTTACTTCAAAGTATAAATGGAATAAGATGATTGATACAACTATCAATGCAGAGAGCATACAAAAGTTTGAAAATTAAAATGATAAAGTTCGAAGAGATGGGGCCCCACGAGTGAAGAATGTCCTCCCCTTACAGTACGAATAAGCAAAAACGTACATAAATACATCATTTAACCTTTTCCTTAACTGCAAATATATTTAAGTACATTGTCTTTTTCCCTCTCTGGCATGATTTACGTTACTTGCTTATATGGTATCAATTCATTAAATGTTCAGGTTTCGTAACTCATATCTGCATCCAAATCAATCAAAAGAACACTTTTCTGCTTCATTTGTCTTTATGTATGATCTACTTGACTCAATCATGGACGACACATCACAAAGTCTGACTTTTCTTTAATATTAGAATTTGGTTCCAAAATCGTAAAATTTTGGGATGTCCGTATGAAACTTCGCATTTGAATAAACGGGCATGACCCATAATCCAGTCTTGATATCCAGGATATGGAACATCAGAACACTATCCAAAACTTCAATAACAACTGAGTAATTTCTTTCTCACGCGAGCTGCAGAATGCGAAGGGAAATAGACAGTGAGATCGAAACTTTCATTACCATTGACGATCATACAGTAAATAGATCAAGAGAGTAAGCTAGCTCAGGATGTATGTCATGGATGGACATGTACATACAACTCCTTTACAATATAATTCCACCCTCTTTGTGATCGTGCGTCCACCACGGCTGAACTGCCGTGGGTGAGGACTGCGTGGTGTGGGGAAATACGTAACTCCTGGTGTTGCAATTTCTCCTCCGTCAGGTCCTTGTCAACAATTCGGTTTCTGACGTATGGAAGCTTCTAATGTTATAGTTAGTTCGTTCGACAATCTGTACCACTGTCTTTCTCCGCGTATTAGTACAATCTCTGAGTAGTTCTACTTGGTTTCACATATTTTTGTCTAAGATATCCAGTATTCTGTGTTGTGATGAATATTAGGTATATTGTACATACTGTATTCTCCCAAAAGTCAATATTCTCTGTATACATAATCAATACATCTTTAAAATTCTTTAAAATTTCACATTTTATTGCATACTGCAAATGAAGACTAGATGGAACAGTGATATAGATTTTCTCCCCGTATCGTTCGTTGTCTCTCAACTTTCCACCGATAAGCAATGCGGTGTACCACAGCGTGCAACAGACACGTAGGATGAGCAAAACCGTCCTCATGTGAGCCCCTGGGACGACGGGGAATTACTGAAGCGGACAGTCTCACTGGCAGGTGGCATTGTCCTCGCCCTGCGGTTGCCTTGTTCACGGTTGTTAGCTCCCTCCCAGCGTTTTCTCCTTGTCTCTTGTCTTCCTTCCTCTCACATTGCTTCAGAAGGAAGACGAAGACAAGACCAGCGAATCATGAGAAACCATAAGAAATTGCACGATCAAGGTCGATTGGATGTATATTCATTCTCGTGGATGAGCACCAGAGAAACAGGCACAGTGGTAGAGTGAGGGACGCACTATGTCACCCGTAGGCACGAGAGATGCGTTGCGAATTAGTATCACCGCTGACTAGGGGCTCATGGCTCAGGTAGAGTAATTTCAACAGCGCCATCCTTCCTAAACGGTCAGACATGCCTCTGTGTGTGTGTGTGTGTGTGTGTGCTTTGCAGTATGAGTCACAAGATCGATCTAATGTGTTTTTTGTTGAGACTGATCAGTGCTCTTTCAACGCAGCCTTTCGAGTTGAACCTCTCTGTGCGTGTTGAAGCGTTTATCTAGTTATATAGAATACTGCATTGCCGGAGAGTGCTATTAGCTGTGAGTAGAATGAAAGTGCCACTACACGCGTGCTTGGAAAACATAGTGCGGAGCTCTCGTAAGCCGAACACATACAAGATAGTGTCATTTCTGGTTTTCTTTGTTCCTGTGTGCTATCACTTCACCTTTTGACAGAACTACTGTATTTTCTATATTAATTCTTTTTTTTTTATATGTAGACTGCTTTTTCATATAATAGTGCTGAGAAGTGCTACATATTGTGACAGCTGAAAGGGAAATGTACACGTTCAGGTCAGTCGAGCTGAAGAAATATGGCACCGTTGAGGAAACCTAGGTTCCTGAAGCGTAAGGAACTTTGTCAATGCTTATTAAGTTCGGTGACCTTTTTTCAGGTCTTTCACTAAGCCTTAATTTCCGTTCTATAAAATTTCTGTTCACTACGTCAGCATGCCAGCAGGTCAACAGTCTTCTGTGTGCAGTGTGAAGTATGGCTTTCGGTTTTACAATAATCTTGCGATGCCTTTGATTTGCAGGTTTTGCGTGGACAGACGGGCCCTAGACGAAAAGGCCGGCTTCAGCTGCTGATAGAATAACTGTTCTTACACACAGGGTAGATGTCCCTCAGGACATCGTCAAATCCATCTTGCTGAGAGACTCAGGAAGAGGGCAATCAACGTCGGAAAGTAGCGCTGTGGGTGTTGAGACACCCCAAAGTAATCCTTCTCCTCTCACCCAGGAAAAGCCGACCCTTCCAGGTAGTGCGACGAAGTGGGAAGACTTATAAACGTTTGCTTTTGATGCCAATAATTACAAAAAGAAATGGTTTCAAGCACTGGATGGTATCAAAGACAACGAACTCGAATTAAGGCTCGTCTGAGACTCCATGATCTGAGGACAGCTGGTGAAATTCTGCGCCAGAAACCCTGCACGCTGTTAAGCTCTTTTGTTTTCCACGTATCAGAGTAGTCGATGTTGTCACCGCTGTAGAGACGAGGTTTGTGGTGGCACTAACGATGATACACTTGTTATTTGTCACGTAGGTACTAACGATGGACTGAAGGAGAGATCGGGTGAGCTGTTGGAAAAATATCGCCAGCTTATACGACGTTTCCGGGATAATAGTAACAATATTATGATTTCAGTTCTTCCAGGATCGGTTACGGGAACTCCTTCTTGAGTATGGCGTTCAGTCCATATAACAGATCACTGAACCTCTATTTCCAAGAAGAAGTTGAGTTCCTTCATTTGTGGCAGCACTTCTATTTGTAGTCTAATGATGTGTCACTGAGGAATGGATTACACCTGAATGTAGTTGGAGCTGCGCTTTCTTCCTAGAGACACCGAACTCTGAGGTATTACATCTTTTAGGAGAAATTGACAAGCTTGCGTTGTCTAGATCCCCATTCATACAGTTCGTTTTAGTACAATATGTTGTTATAAGTTGCAATGTGAGCGTGCGCATCAGAACGGACGAATAAAACACGTAGAGTTTATCTCCAGGTCCTCCTCCCCCTATCTCATCCCCCTCTGACACACACACACACACACCACCAAGTCAGCCGCTCCCTCACGGGTGGGATGTGACCAGCGGCCATAACCTAGATCTCCTCCCGCCACTATATTTGTGCCTGTCATTATATCTTCCCCTGCCATTATTATACCTTCCCTCAGTGTACAGCCTCGAGTTACATATCATTGGTCGACCTTAGTGACTCGTTTCCTCTTCCAGGTAGCACAGAATGTTTAGCGTTACACTCATTTCTTGAGGTTTTTATAACAACTTCACAAATATGAATACTCCATCCAGCGACCCTTGCTAGTTTAAAAAACAGCTAATAAAAGTCACACATTTACTGGCATAGACTTAGCTAAATTCCTGCACTGAAGAGTATGGATATACAAGCCCTGAGTAATTCTTCTCAAGTTGATAACTTAAAGCAGGGAGCTGCAATATCATTTAAAATGTGATTGCAATAAGAAAGTTTTTTCTTCATTTGATTTGTGAGTAGAAATGCAGCCAGTACTCTTTAAAGAGATGATTTTCTGGACTTGGTGATGGTTTGTGAGTGTTCTTACCTTAGTGATTAGTATGGCTGGGACAGAAGGAAGGACCATATATGCATCCTTATAGTTTTCTATTCATCTCCCAGAGTCCTTTACGGTGGGGAATAGTGATGAATAGTGTTTGGCTACGTCGATGGTATTTAGTGAAGACAACTCACGGACTTGCTCGGAATAGTTAAAAATCTTGCACACTTATTTCTGTATTAGAGTACTGTAAATCAATGAAATGATATCAGTATTATACAGTGAAATTAAAGGATTTCTTGCATGACTTATGATTTCAGTTAAGCAAATCATACTTTATAATATCAGCTGAGTTCACTTCCTGGGTACACGTTGAAATCACTAACCAGAGTGGATTATACGAACCTCCTCACTGGAAGCAAGTAATAAGTATCATGTTAAGAATTCACTTAAGATAATCTCTTCAATAGCCAAGAGTGAAAACAAAGCCTCAGTAATGTATTTACCATTTTGACTCTCACATAGACTGAGGAATGTTTCTAAGTATCTGAGGGAAAAAAGGGGCTCAGTAGGCTCACTTGTGACCAAACAGATAACTACGATCAGGTACTTTTCTCACTAGAACAGTTGGAGTGTAGAATAAGAAAACACCTGATGGTCCCCTTGCCAATGGTGTTTTAAAGGGCGTTGTTTCTGAACCGGGCCATCCATTTTCTGCCCATCTTTCACAGAGGAGAATCATACGTCGTAGAGTATGAAAACCAGCGTTTCCATTCACTCCGAGTCTCTGAATCAAAATCTTCAAACTTTCATTAAAGAGTCCTTGAATTGTCCTTATGGTTCCATCCAGTTCTTAGCGAGAGATGAAAGATTTTCCATAGGTAGAACCCGAGCGGAACGTTATCTAGTACACCCAGGGACTGCGACACGGGACAGGATCGGTTTTGGCGAGACTGTAAGAGCAACCGTAACACGCGACCGGCCGAGGGAGCGGCTACCACTCAACTGTGCAGAGAAAACGGGTCCTTACGGTCGCCCTGGAGTACACCGCTCGGACCGCCCCCACCTCTCCGCCCGCACCGCCCACCCCCCACCCACCCCGTCTTGGACCTACTCCTTCGTGAGTGACCCCACCCATCTCCCTTCACTGTCAGGGTCAGCGAGTACTTCACCTGGAGTTCATACTGGGTGAGTTGCAGAAGCAAACTAACATCGCTGTTTCGACTTTTCGTTTGTCTTATCTTTTTTTTCTTTTTAATTCTTTGAGTGTTTGTGGATATGTATCGCGTTCTGATTTTTTCTTTTTTTCATGTTAACTGAGACGGCACGGGCAGCTGAGGCCTTCATCAAGGCCATCCCATTAACCTATAAATAAATAAATATATATATATATATATATATGTATACCTTAGCCTGAGCTAGGTACCCATTTTATCAAGCAACCCCTAGGGTGGATGAACAGCTGGGTTGACTGTGGTCCGACTGCCGCAACCAGGATTCGAACCTATGCGCTCGACCCTCGGCGGCCCGTGAATGCGTCACGGTCAGGAACGCTAACCACTACGCCACGGGAGTCCAATCCAACTTGCAACACAGTTGCTCTGCATTCTGTACCCACAGACGTACACACATCGTAACTCTTTATGACCTACGTTTCCGATCGATGAACGTGGCCAGAATTTTGAAAGGGTGGTAAAATGACATATGATAAACGATCTAATCAAGAACTGTTACGTAACCGAAGCCCTACATAAATTTGTACCCAGAAAAAATAAGCAACCTTAAATATTCATTATAATTACGCTTGCGACAGTTTAATCCCAGGACTGATTCTGCTTTTGCGGACTTTGAAAAAGCAGCTGACGAAGTAAACTACGGAGTTTTGTTAGAGAAAGTAGCTCAACAAAATATTAAGGGTAAGATACGACCATGGATTAAAGAGTTTCTGACTGACAGAAAGTTCAATATGGTAACAAACTAACCATGTCTGAGGAGGAAGATATCTTCTCTGGGGTACCACTGGGAACGGTGTTAGTCTCAGTTCTCTTTGTAAAAAGGCATCAGACATCGACTGCGAACTGAAAATAGCTCATTAAGGAGCTTTACTGATGGTAACAGAAGTAGCAAAGTGATTGGATCAAAAATTATTAGATGACGATGCAAAGAGAGTTAGACACAACTTACATATGTGTAGAAGTGAACCAAATGGAATCAGTGAAAATACATTTGAGTACATAAGCTATGAGTCAACGAAGGATTCATTATTAGTGCCACATAAAGGCCCGACAGGGAAACTGGTAGAAAGTGAAACAAATGTAGAAGATATATGTGTCATAAATGAGAAAGTAGATCTCAGTGACTCCACTGAAAAGATCGCGCTATCCAGTGGTGTATGATTATGAAAACTTTTCTACAAGAAACAGAAACGTATTGATGAAAATGTTTATTTCATATACATTTAAGAAGCCTGACTCTACTGCCAATGAGAGGGAGGGCTCTAGCAGTAGTAGTACCGGCCCCTCCCACGACTCTCCCCTCTCT